>CABFOW010006392.1:0-32618 GCA_902141385.1 Timema californicum | reverse complement strand
TAATAATAATAATTTAAAGTAAGCTGCTACTGTTCTCACAGATATAATTAAAATTAAAACGAAAGTACAGAAAATATTTAAAAGCTAAGCTATTGTCCTCCTACTAACTAATCCATAATTTTTAGCACTAAATGTTCTAATGTTGCGAATACATTTATCATAATACTGATAACAAAGATAAAAACAGGTTTTTAATTTTGTTTGAATATAGAAAAACATGTGTGACCAAACAATTACCTTTCAAATAAAAATTTCTCAAAATAAATAAATTAATGTTAATGTAATATTGGGTTGATTGTTTTTTTTAATGATTGTTTAGAGGGCATTAAACACAAAACTTATTAAAAAATTACATACAAAATAATTGAATGAACCCTGAATATCTCTTCCTCCACTGGATTTCGTACAAAATAAAGAAAATATTTTTGACCCTCCCCAACAAGACTCAAACAAAAAATCATCCAAAATAGTATAGAGTATAGACTATTACCGGGGTCAATATTTCTATAGTTGAATCTAGGTTAATGCATATGTACTGTGGAATTAGATTTTAACTTAAAAACATTTAAACTACTTACGATTGTTCGATTCATTGTTTGAGTTGAGATGAAAAAGTGAGGTCAGTTCTTGAAGGTTTCTGTAGAGCCTTGCTTTATTAAGGTAATGAACTTGAGTGCGAGTTTATATAGAAAAGGTGGACATTTGAGAAGACGCGTTTATTCCAGTTTTTGAGGGAACACACCTTTGTCTGTTAGCTGGCCCCGCCCAAAGGCTCTTCCTTTAAAACTATCCCCCCTTCCCCCTCTCATAAAAGTAGTTGTACACACCTCTTAGAGTTGAGGGAGAATACATTTAAATAGAATATTAATAAATAAAAAGGATGTTGTGTTAATGAGTATTCATACAAGAATATAAAGGGGGGAAAAAACAACAACGAAGTATCAAATACATCAAGGCTAAGCTAATAGCTATCGGATAAGTGTTTGTGGTAAAAGCTGCCTCTTTTCAGAAAAGATTGTAGTTTTAAGAACAATATTTCTAATTATGGCTCCACTTCAATCAATCGAAACCCCTTTTCAGACCAGCGTCCATCTTACATATGTACTGTACACTCAGTTTACGCTGAAAGGTAGCAAGCTCACCTACTACAGTTCCACTACGGCGTATTTTATAAGATAGTATCATTCATCAAGAAAATACTTCTTAAGGTGGACTTAGTGTAAAGTGGTATTGAGATTGAAACAAATTTCTTACACACATCGGTGTTTTTTTAATCTGAGGTATTTAACGTGTACTCTCTGTACACAGACTGATTATATCAGCACACGAGAATTTATATGCGTGAGCGCGAAACAATTCACCACATTTTTGCCGGGAAAGGTATTTTATAATCCATTCACGAGCAAAGTTTACCTGGATGACAGCTCAAAATGTTACTAGAAGTACTCCCTAATATATCACTACGCCAACAACTGACATCTATCAATTCGGATAACTGTAATGAAAACAGATGGTAATATATGAATTTGATAGTTAACCACAGTAATTTAGGGCATTGTTATTTATATATTTATTTAAAGTCGGGTACAAAACTTATTTATCGTTTTATTCCACTTAAATAATTAGTATTCACACAACTTTCATAAACACTTCTAACGAACATAGCTTCAAAATGGCGACGGACGAATTTAAACCATGTGGTTGAACATAACGGTAAACAAGTTTTTTACAATAATGCAGACACGCAGTTGATAAAAATATTGTATCCAGTTAAATATTTCAAAATACGATAAAATAATCATAAAATGATTTATTATATATAAAAAATGACAACTATTTTCTTTTTTCCAAGTAAATACGATGCCTGTATTAAAAGGTATTAATGTATGCATTGTATTACACACAATCAATAACGTTCCAAAACGAAGAATAAGTACTTTTAATTTTGTTTAGAATATTGTTTCAGGTTGGATTAAACGTAATTATTAAAAGTAATGAAATAGTATGAGAAAATTTAGGTTTACTTTATTTTAAATGTAAATTATAACAGGTAATCAAACAACTTTACATTTATAACAAAACAGTGATTTTTTACAATTGTTGGTAACCCTAAACCTAAACATATGATTTTAGAACTCTAATCGAGAGTCTAGTATACATTCCAGGGTTCTTTTTCATGCCCCAACCAACATGGGACCAACGGCTTTACTTCCCCTCCGGAGAAGAAAAAATCTGCCAATCCCGGCTGGGTTTAAACCTACGAACATTAGGTCCTGTGGTGAGAACTTTACCCCAAGACAACCTAGGTTTATATCTCTTTTTCAAACACACACTACACCCACATTTTATTTGTAACTAAGGTTTTTCAACAGAACTCTTCTTATACATATATTTTATTCAAAGTAATAAACGGTAGTTTCTGAAATGATTGATTATATCAGCACACGACTTATAAACTAACTTAAATCTAGAACAGACATAACATCCAGACCCTATTGTTAGCTCATCACCGTGAAAGGTGAGTGTATGGACCAAGATAGTGTGCTTTTTTTAAGCCTCATGTCTCATCAACCATTCTGCTAGTAAGTTGTGGATGAGGAAGGTTGAATTTATATTAAGTATACCCGTATTTTCATGGAGGAGGAATTGAAAACCTCACAGGAATCTAGCCCCGATCTGCCATTCATCATCTATCAAATCTATCATTTGATCACAGAAACAATTATGTATAGGTATTTAAAAAAAAACTCTAAATGGTTTCCCACTCTACCTCCGAGCAGTTATGGGTAAACTGAATCTAAATTCTACCTTTCTAATTCCTACCTGTTAATGGTAGATATGCAAATAGTAAAATGAGAAGTGTGACTACGTTTGACATATTATGTAAATAATTATATATGCATACATATATACCAAAAAATTTACTTTCCTGGTTCAGTATTGGCTATTCTATATGGGTTTTGAGTTTTCTAAAGATTCCTTTCAACAGTGATAAGACTATATTTTCCTTTTGCATACAAGCTGTGTAAGGTATAATTTTATTTAGTTAACACATTTAAGTCAAGTTACTCAAAGTCCTGTGTTTAGTTAATGTTCCATGTGTGTCCCAAAATAAAATGAATCCAATAAATCCAAAAAAGGGTTAGGTGAGCAATCAACACGCCTGACTAAGATACTGAAACACAAATTTGAATGCGATCAGCTGAGCTTGAGATGTTTTTTCCCNCAAAATAAAATGAATCCAAGAAATCCAAAAAAGGGGTAGGTGAGCAATCAACACGCCTGACTAAGATACTGAAACACAAATTTGAATGCGATTAGCTGAGTTTGAGAGGTTTTTTCCCCTAATTAGGGTTTTTAATCCTCTAAACAAGGATAATTATTTAAAGTATATTAAAACACACACTTTTAATTATACTGCAACCGTTTAAGTTGTTGATAGTCAGTAGGTGGACTTGAATTGTAATGTACTAATAAAAAAATAAATCACAATACTTGATTTAGTACGTCATTGCAACCAAATGTTTTAAGTTTAAATAATAAATTATAGTAAAATCTTGATTTCGAAACTCTACCAACACTTACGGGCACTAAACCGGGTTTGTTAATTTTAAATGACGTATTCCGGAGATGAGAATATGGTCTAAAACGTCATGAGTAGAATTTTAAAATCGTTTTCGTGTGCTGATTTAATCAAGTCTGTAGAACTTATAGGCTCCATGCAAAGTACAGACGATATCTGAATTCACGATACTAGCGCGCAAGATGGCCATATTTTTAAGTTCTTGAAGGGGAAATCCGGGCGGCATAATGTTTACCTCAATCAAATACTCTAAAATCCTCAATTATAGCTCACCGTTTCTCTTAAACTACTTGCAACATATGTTGATATGTAGCGCTTAAGGCTGAGCATACCCATAAAAGCACGGTTCTAAACAAAAAAATGTATTTAAAAAAATATTTAAGAATTCAACATTGTTTTAATTAAATTTATTTTAGTAGCATATATGGGCATATTTCATAATTCCTATGGAATTTTCAAACCATGCTAAAGATAGTTATTGAAATATTTTCGTTAAAATGTTTCCATTTCAATGCATTTTAAATGGGAAAACAAAAAATATTAATCGATTTATTTATTTTCTTTGTACAATTAAGCTAAAGTGTTTGTTTATAACATATTATTTAATGAATAATTTATTTTACTTTTTAAAAGTATTTTTAAATTTGAGCTAGCTTCAATAATCACGACGATATTGAGCTGTAACGACTCCCAAGTCAACACTCTAGTTTAGTTTAATCCATTCGTTAAAGAGACATAATACATACATTTTCATGGGTAAAGAGAATACAAATACCAACAATAAAGTTCTACTTATCCTTCTACAAATAGTTACCTTAGTTGATAATAGGTGCCGATAGTAAGATCGTTACCCAATTACAAGCTAGTGTCGTTTTGCAAGCGTTGGCTAACCTGCTGTAATGGTATCCAAGCGGCAGTGGAGGGTGAAGATAATCTCTGTGACCTTCTTGAGTCAAATAAACATTAATACCATGTGCATTGGGATAAGAAGGGCCAATGTCAAATTATGAAAATTTTCGTAGTTAAATATAAACAT
Source organism: Timema californicum (assembly GCA_902141385.1). NCBI lineage: Eukaryota > Metazoa > Arthropoda > Insecta > Phasmatodea > Timematidae > Timema > Timema californicum. The sequence goes on along the minus strand of CABFOW010006392.1, from coordinate 27,999 downwards.
CTTAATATATTAAGTAACTAAAATACTCACAAAGGCTTAACTTCTGTGTAAATAAAGATAGTTGGTCCCTACTTACTTCAATGAGAGTATTACTCTAGTGATACATTATTTTCAAAGACAAAACCACACGCTTCTCCATATACAAAGTTGTATGACATTAGCCCTTATTTACCTAAGGCATTAAAACATGTAAGATCCTTCACTCGTATCCTACATTTTTTCACGGTTTCTCTCATTTTTGAGAATTACACGTTTTAATAATAAGTGATGACTGATGACCATTAAAACGTATTCGAATTTCTAGTTGGACTGGTGTGTTTACTATTCATTGTGATATGTTCTGCTTTCATTCTATAAAATGTCGAGGTGTGTAGTGCTGCGTACCTAACTTCTATACAACCTGTTGTACTCTTGTACATGCATGTTCGAATAACTTTGCTCTCCCAGCACTAAACCCCGAAACTTTGGACACAATTTAATGGTTCTAGCATAGCTTTCTGGATGTAAGTGTATAGGGATTTTGTATTTCCTTTGGTTCAAATAAGCTATATGTACGGTTTGGGCAATGAGTTTCCGAACATCCTGTAATTATAAACGCTTTATTAAAGTCATTATATCAAAAGAACAAGTATATTTTGGTTTTAATATATTAGCTGAAAAAGTTTTCAAAATAATATTAACAGTGATGCTTTATCCTTTGACACGGGAATCATTCAATACGATTAAAAATTTGAACAGACAATATGTTTTACATTATTTTTATCATAACTTTAAGTAATAGTGTTATAAATGCAAAATTAAAAGTATTGATATTTGGGAGATTAGCGTATATAAAATGTACTCACATTAAGATCGAGGGAAGATGAAAATAATACACTAATATATCACTCGTAAGAGACCACCCTACTCCCAGCCGAAATTTGAACCTTGACCTCACCGTTTATCGTTAACCAAGCATGTTGCAAGACTGACGCCTTATATCATGTTAACACCGGTATTTGTATTTCAAATTAATATAATTCAAAAATATATATATTTTGTCATTTAACTTAAGTCCAATTTACCTTCGAGCTTCGTGATTTTAGTGAATAAATCCAGTTTTTCAACAACAAATTAATTTTTACTTTCTCTCGACACCTCGGAGAGAGAAGTCTTATGACTGTCAAAAAAATTGAACTCTAGATTTTGATAACTATTGACGTTTCATGACCCCCTAAAACAAAAATAGTTGTTTTAGCGATGCCGTCTGTCTGTCTGTGTGTACCTCGGGCTAGAGCCGAAAATATTTAACCACTTGGGTTAAAACTTGGTATATGGAGTTTTCATAAGGTCTCCCCTGGGAGATTATATCTTCACTCTCATATTTGACCCTGTAATATTACAGCAGATGAATATATATTACCAACCATTAAACTCATTACATATTTTTTGTAAACATTTATTTGATGTTAACCTTGTATTATATTTTGATTTTCTCCTAATAATAACAAGTATTCTCTGTAATTCAATCACTTCATCTGACTCTTGAACTGAAACGTGTTAAACATGAATATAATACATAAGTCTACGGTAAAATTTTTATTTAGAAACCATTTTCTCCAATATTACTGGGTGACTCAAATAGAACGAAACCCAAATATTTGGGTATAAATCGTGAACAACAGCATCTATCACAATAAAAGTAATTTTAAATTAGCATTCCTACTTGATAACACCAACTTCTCAAATCCCAAGAAAGGAAAATTCAACCTACCTCCAAGACCAAATAGTTAACATCCATAATAATCAACTTCAATACTCACATTCACATATTTTTTAACATCGTCTGTTACTACCCGTTAGGGTTATACACCTATATACACTAATATGTTAAGGATTATGATAGTTTTTATTTAGAGGAACTGCACCTGCATTTCTTGGAAGGAGAGTGGAAAATCATTTAGTAAAAACCTTCAGTGCATCCAACCAGGGTAAAACCTCAATCTCCCCACCTTTCGGTAGTATAGTATATAGTGAGAATATCGCCTTAAACCATACGGCCTTTGAAGTGGGTGTACACTCATATTAATAAAATGAAGAGTTTGTTTGTCTGTCATGAGCGTTGAGTGATATCTACCCCATGTAGAAAGAGGTCTGAAATGATCAAAATTAGTAGTCCCTGTGCACGAACGTGTACACCTCAAACACAGAATTTTAAACTTTTTCTTAGATTTTTATTTAATTAGTTAAAAATCGGGCCTGGCCCCGGTCAGCGCAGGTTTTAAAGGCACCAACTTTAAATTTACGTTCCATATAATTATAATCGTTAAACTAAAAATATTTCTACCGGGTAACGCCGGGTACTACAACTAGTACTCAATATACCACCACATAATTATGTTTGCATCGTCTAACGCATCATTCTCGGCCGACGACTGAGAGATCTGGGTTAGAATCCTGGTAAGGTGTATTGAGATTATTTTTATGAAATATTTTCTCACTTTCTTTTGAAAATTCAATCTACCTCACCCCTATTCTAGTAGAGCAATTAGTGTATCCGTATGGACTAAATTAGTGGTGCTAAGATACGGTGATAAATAATTTTGAAAAAATAAAAATGGTATTTTCTTCCAGTCTTTTCCAATGACTTCGCTTCAACGTACCTGAATTCACTCTCATACATCGAGTATGTTGGCTTAGAGACTGAAACCGGTAACACAAACAGCCAAATCAACATAAACGCTCAAAGCAGGTCCGACACTTCTCACAAACAGGTTATAGAGTAAGGCAGCAGCCAAAAGGATTAGTTGTTCAAAGAACTGGATATTAGTTCTTGTTTTCCTTATAGCATATTTGCATATTTTGAAACAGATGGATGATATGGAATTTATTCAAGGTCTCTGAAACACGTCAGAGGAAAACAGGGGAATGATCAAGATTTTCTTAGAGGATCGAGTGATTTTATAAAGTAAACTTGGTTTTCACGGTCGCCCGACTTAATCTTACAGAAAAAAAAAATGAAATAGAACGAATGTTCTGTTACTTTCCTCAACCAGATGAAGCTTACAAATACAACATTACAAGTAAAATAAAACCTTATGTATTTTAGCACCCCGCCTTACTACCTACATATAACCTAAATATATATATATATATGTAAACATAATATATCATTTACATGTATGTACAGATACCTGACCATAGCATAGAGAAAAGATTTCTGACATATGTCATTGAAAGAATTTTACCTGGGCCTCCTGTCCCAGGCAGTTACCTGGGACGCCTGTCCACACAGGTATCTGGTAACCCTATCACAGGAATGAACCTGAGACACCGGTTCCAGGCATGTACCTGGGACGACTATCCCTGGAGGTTACATGGGACGCCTGTCTCTGGAAAGCCAGTCCCAGGCAGGTATCTGACCCAACTTTCCCAAGCAGTTACCTGGGACACCTGTCCATGTCAGGTTCCTGGGACGCCTAATCTTGGCATATACTTGGGACAACAGCCCCCGGGATGTACCTTGGACACCCGGCCCTGGTGATTACCTAGGATGCCCGTCCCTGGCGGCTACCCAGGACTTCATTCCCAGGCGAGTACCTGGAACTCATATACCAGACGGGTTTCTGAGACTCCTGAGTCCTGACCCAGGCGGGTAACTGGTACGCCTGTACCTGGCAGGTACCTGGGACGATGGTACATGGCAGTTACCCGAGGCGCCTGTCCCTGGCAGGTGCTTGGCACACCTATTATATTTAAAATAATAGGTTTTCATAGTGAGGGGTCTATTGGACAACTATAGGAGCATGGGGTGTAGAATGTCACTAAAAATTCACTTGTTACACTCGCATCTTGACTTTTTCCCAGAAAATCGGGGTGCCGAACAAGGTGAACGCTTTCACCAAGATATCCTGATCATAGAACAATGTTACCAAGGACACTGGAAGCCTTGGATGATGGGTGATTACTGTTAGGTTTTTTCAGGGAGACTGATGAAACACCTTACAAAAGAAAAGCATCTGCATCCCATTTTGTCAAAGAAAAATGACATTAGACTTTGTAATTATTAATATTATGGCTTAATGTGGATTATTTTAGTGCTTTTTTTTGTTGCTTAAATTAGTTTTTTACTCTATCAAGAAAACATAGGTGAGCTCTGAGAGCTATGTTTTGTTTGTATTTAAAATGATAAATAGTTTATAATGTCGTATTACTCTCTTTGTATTAGTGATGTATATATTGGAAATGTGACGTAATAGAGATAATTTGATTTTTCCACTGAATTTAGCACCCCAAAATTATGATATCTATGAGGGACTATCACCACTAAAATGCATTAACAATAGTTTTGGCTATTTGTTTCATTAATACCCCAAAATTAGTTATAGTCACCCATTTACAAACTAGATACAGAAAAAAAAATCAATTTGTTGATCAGTGTTATTATGCATTTCAAATTTAATTTAAGCTTTGTTTCTGAAGAGGGACAAAATATAATTCAAAATCTCAAAGAGGCCCCACCCAACTAGCCCTCTCCACTTGCGGTATAAATTTAATGGAGTTTTTTTTAAAATGTAGAATGAGCTTGGTGTTCTACTTTACATCCAAGCTGTATTTCCTCTTCTATTATATTGTCGTGTTTCAAATTACTTTTATAAGCCAGATCAATAACCAGTTATCTACCTAACATCTACTCTCTCTTTTTTTTCATACAAGTTTATTATTTGAAACTCCACTACTAATACTGATTATATGTCTTGAAATCCTTAAATTAATTTGTATTGATTAATTCTATGATTTTTTTTAAACATATGTATTATTACTATGGATGAATTTTTAATTTACTTAAATTTAAGGGTGTGAAAGGATCACTTTCTCACATGCGAAGTCAAATCAAAATTGAACTTGAAAAAGGCAAACAAGGTAGAAGATAAAGTAAAATACTATTTTGGTTTTATTTCACGTCTTTTGTTTATAAATGAAGAAAGATATATAATATAGTTAGTAAATTGTATTGAAGTTAAAATCAAAATACCCTAAATTTACGTGTCTTGACACAAGCATTTTAATGATCTGGACTAGAATAAAGTCAAAAAGAAATATTGTAAACCTTGATAAAATTCCGAACAAAATGAAACAGTTCGCAGTCAGACAGTGCAAATAATCAAAAGACTGCGAATTTTTATTTAAAGCTAAAAGTTTTAAATTATAAAAAGGCAAACAAATTCCTGTTATAGTAGTTTTTAGTTTTCTTCAAAATGGATAGCAAAACTGCTGTGCTAAAAAGAGTGTTTCTATTTCTTTACATGGGAATAGATCTTACAGTCTCAAAACTACTCTTCATTATAAATGTTTACATCTAATCAATGTTAATAAAAACAAATTGTCTATTAATAAATATTTCTTTTAGCTAAAACATCAAACTTAAATAATTATTATCGTTCATCTGATTCATGTATTTCTTATTAGTTTGATATTTTTATTTCATAGTAGAACTTTACTTGTTAGACTATAATTTTATTTGATCTTACGTCATTTCTGTTCAATTATCTAACTGAAGAATTTTAGTTATTTGTTCGTTCCCTCTGATGGCATTCTTTGTAATTTTAGCTTTAAGTAGCTATATATAGTGCTATTAGCTTTGTTGTAACTGTTAGCTCTCTAAATCGTAATTAATGAAACTAAAATTACAAATTTTACAGGGCACACAAGAGGGATTTCACATTTTAAAAGATTTTAAAGGATTTGCAGCCATCCGGCATGTTTCTATTTATTAAAGTAGCATGTGAAATATACAACATATTGATACATTATCGTGGTGAATCAAATAAATAACCAAATAATCATAGTATTTAATAAAAAACAAAAACAAAATAAACACCTATAATATTTACATACACAATTTCTATTAGGAAAATAATCTATGTAAAGATACCTACAAAAGATTTTGTAGATTTCTTACACACATTAACCTAAAGTCTCCGACATCCTCATAAAATATCTGACTTGGTTTTGAATTTAATATTAATATTATTATTTAATGCTTGCTATGTTTAATCTAAAATGACTGTCTCGTCGATTCCAAATCCAAACCCTTTGTTTCTATTTGCTTTTAAGCCAAAACTAAATGTCAAACTGTACAGTACATGTTTAGGCACAAAAATATATTTTCAATCATTATTTTATCAATTTATAAGTTAAAAATAAAACATGTATAAGCTACCTATGAATTATCTATAATGATATTAAATCTGAAGTATTAACGACTAAAACAAATTACATTTTAGAATACATTTTTTGTTACTGTCCTAAGGCACTGTTCATTATTCTTGACGTTTGACAATACTTAGACTTACCTACCTGTGACGTCATGGCAGGTAAAGATAATATTTCCCGTGATTAAACTTGTGTGCTCTTTAGTGGACCTCCTTTTCAGTTTCGGGGGTGGAGAGTGAGGGTTGGGGTGAGTCATAGTTGCTATGCTCACCAATAGGTGTCGCTAGTTTCGCCAGTGAGTAGGTATTGTTATTTCGAAACATTGCTTTGAAAAAAAAAATACAAAGGGGAAGAGGTTAAGTGGACAGTGCTGTTAGAATGCTGTCAGCCAGTTAATCTCGGGATTCCTTGAAATTTCAAGAACTGGTGGTGGCGGCCTGAGCCTAGCCTAGCTCACGCACCTCTCCTTGAGTAACCTTTTCAATACCCATTTTAAATTAATAGCATGTGACAGCTGTTGCTTCAAATTAATAAAGTAGTATCAATTTTATATTTTTATATTTGACAATCCCATCCAAATTTTAAAATAATTTCTACACAATTTTGTTTCATTAAAAAGTTTTAGTAGCTAGTATATCAAAATTGTAGCTACAAGGTAAAGATGTAACTCTTTTGAATTTTAAACTGCATTATATTATTTAAAATTTTATTTATATTTTTAATGTTAAAACTAAGATTTACCAAAGAAATCACAATATTCATATCCTATAAAAAATTGACAACACTATATTTTGTTGTGCAGAACTTTGCCTGTTCATATTTGAATTTTTATTAAATAGGACCTATTAGATTTCATGGAAGATTTTCATTTAGGGCTTAGTTCTTAGACCGTTCGGCCACTTTTCCGTACTATCTTACGTGACCTACAACATTTTAACCGTCAAAACTATCTGGATATATTTTCTAAGGAGGTCGGGGTAAGGGAGGTAGAATTTATTAATAGGCAGTTTACACGCATTTACGTGATAAACAGTGAAGGGTTATTTAAGAATAAAGCATCTACGTATAAACTGCTGGGATTCAAATCCCGAAAGCTTCATCACTGGCAAACAGGACAAGACTAGACTGAAGCCTTTTCTGTATTGTCCACCTATTAGAGTTGAATAATGTAAATGAAAACATTTCTAAACATTATTAAAAATATTTAGGATGCAGAAGACAAACGTTCGCGAACCTTTGTTTCAGGTTTTCATATTTTTATTCTCATCTTCATAGTTCAATCTTTTTGGATGTTATAAAGAGCAAGTATACCCTGATTTTTGTTAGAAAAACAGTTTAGAAAATTCAAACATATTTCCTTACGGTCACCATTGATAACATTTTACTATATTATTTGAGTCATTCTATAGGTTTTGATAATATCTATTAAAGGTGACAGCTGAAGATAGCATTACTTGGTGAATGAATATATTAAAATTGATTTAGTGGCTTTAGTAACTAACTTCTACTGTTCTTCCTACCAAAATCATACTGTAATAACCTGTACCACCCTTGGACTCGGGAACTAGACAATTTACTTTGCTTCCATAAGAGGATGAGCAGGCCTCACATATCTCTGTTGACCGCTATATATAGTCGGATTGTAATAGGAAGAACCCTATTAAGTCAACTGCCACGTAAACTGACATAGTCTTAATCTCAACAGCTGCTGAAAGAAAAGGAAATGTATTTTTGATAATGTTGTCCCTCCTATATTTTATATCTTTTAAAAGACTCTTCTTGTGACGATCCATCTACAGTCCAACTGTCATACAAAGGGCCTTCTAGTTATAAAATACATTTTTCTGCATTTTATTATATTTTTAGCGTTATTTTATTGTTATTAATGATATATCCATGGTGACAGCTGTAGATCATACGACTTGACCTATCAATACAGGGGAAGTAGATAGATCTAGTATAGTTTCTAGTTGTCAGGTAAGGTAGGCACTTTATATTAAAACTGGACTGTAGTTAAAGTTGTTTTTAACCCATCCTTGCATTGCCATAGTTTAGTGGCAATAAAAATAGGTATGTTTCAGTATCCGTTCTGAATAATTAGCATATACACATGATAAACCCAAATTGATGTAATATCACTTTTGGATTTAAATTTTATAAATTTATTTTGCATTTAGTTTTCATTTTTTATGTAGAAATGAAGCGTCACAATTCCATGCCGGTTGGCACGCGGGCAGAATATCAAACTCATCTAGTCAGGTTTGCAAGTGACGTGGAGTGGTTTCTCTCTCTTCCTCTATGAAAATACAGTAACATTTTGTCTCAATACTAGCTTTCTCAACACTATCCCATTAGTGTAAATTAACGCCTACAACCCAAATGAGCAGTAAGATGTGGAGGAAAAACGTCTTACATTATTAATCCCAATATTTGTAGGCCTGTTATAAAAAGATGACACACTAAAATTATTTATGACACAACATATTGATATTATAGTTTAGTTTGGGTTGCGGTCATTCAATTGGTACTTATTTAATGTATTTGAAAACCAAAAGTTTAGCCAATTGTCAGGAGCTAGATTAAAGTGAGGTGTCTTTTTTCTTTTATATTTAGATTAATACTAAGTGAACGACCGTATTCTTAACAATATGTGTATTGCGAATATATTCAATAATATGCAAAGGAAATTGTAAAAGATGCCAAACAAACGTTTGACTCCAAGTTATTGGTAGCTTTTTTTGTCAGCTCTAAAGTAGGTGACGAAACCTATATAGTTCAGGGATGTTAGAACTTTGGCGCTAACTCCCAGGCTCGATTTCCACGTATAGTTGATGGTTTTTAGTTATATTTGAATGAAAACTAAACTTTGGTTCTATAAACATGCCTTAAATTTGGCGTAGTACATTGTTCGGATTCACGGTGTTTCTTTAAATGACTCTTATGGACAAACCGTAACATATTATATAGGTAAATTTTAATTTTTGGTAGTTTGTAGTCATTGGCAGGAGCCTTATTCTTATATAAAGAAATAATCCGTTTTCTATTATATTATTTTTAACTTACATGGTGCACGCACTGTGGTAAAATGTTTATGTAGTCTGTACACAGCGTTTTGAGTACAGTAAGAACAGTAGGAAGGAACTTTTAAAAAATACAAACATATTTTTGTGGTAAACAGTGAAATGTTCAACTATATTATTAGTATAAGTTGATAGTTATTGATAATATCTTCCAAAAGTTACATTTTTAGATCACATGACGTATGGGCACATGATAATAATAATTTAAGTAACGTTTATAACTGTCTGATTCTATTCTATCTAGTATGGTGTTTCTTCTATAGACAGCCACACATAATGTAGGGTGATTCATTCGGGACTGTACATTTTTTTTAAACTCATGATTGGAAAGTCCTAAACTTCGCTTTCCTCATGGCAAGTAGAATTGTATCATAGAAGATGCTGGACGGGCCTACCGACAGCGTCCAGACACATAATAGCCCGACGATCCTAATTGTGTGATGTAGAGTAAGTGTTCAATCACGAAAACACAAACAATACTTATAAAACATTTAAAAAATGACAAAAAGCTACGAAAGAGCTATCTAATGTTAAAATATTTGACAGTTTAAATCAAAACACTAATATAATCATTATTTAATAAAGCCTATAAAAGTTAACTACTCTACGAGAGACAACCAAACCAAAATATATTTGTTCTTCAATGTTTTTGAAAGGGCATGCTCATAACTTCCAAGATTTGTTGGCAAGCATAGATCTGATTAATGACCCAAGACCAACCTTGAAAGGGAAGGGGGGGAAGGGGGGGAAGGGGGTGGGTGAAGGTGGAGAAGAGGGTGTTAAGCTGTTCCTGGTACCTGTCACCCAACATTGCCTAAAGAGAAGGTTGACAAATATCTGACTCTGAGGGTCGGGCTTTGTGGAGGGAGTAGGCAGGCTACGTAAGCGATAGCAGAATTCCTTGCAGGACATCGCGGAACTAATTTAAACAAACATTGGCACAAAATCACGTAAGTTCTATGTGGTATTTTAATTTTTAAAAAAACAACAAAAAAACGTACCGTACCTTTATTTGAGCTAAAATTCATTGTTTGTATATAAACAAATTTGACCCCACTCACAACATAGAAATGCAAAATTTTGCATCAATTTAATAAATTAATCAATAGGATTGTTTATAATATCTTTCTATAGAAACATAGAAATATATTTGAACTACAAAATAAAAAATACCACGTACTCCTGCGATATTTCATAATCCTGGAACAATGTACCAAAGTAGGTGTTATTTTTGCTCCTTTCTCAGCCCAACAGTCCCACCTTCATACATCCTTAAATATATAACGTTGAAACAAAAACCATACATTCTTAAATAAATATAAAAATGGTCCTACGGTGTCACAAAATTATTATGTTTATTTTGAAATAGTTTTTTATAAACGTATTTTTTGATAAATTCTTCACAACTCAAGCTATTTGTATCCATCACGAAAGTGTCTAGTAGGAATCTTCCTGCCAGGATGTAGATTAAAAAAGTCCGTGGTAGAATATATCTATCTAGATTAGTAAACAAGAAAAATGTAATTTTTAAAAGCATATCAATGTTTTAAAGAAGCAAATAGTAGAGAGAGTGTGTAAACTAGTCAGATAAACAGGGAAAGGGTTATTAGTAGATAAAAAATAGCCCTCAAAGAATGAGCTGCTTATTTTATTATCTTTCTTTCTATTTCGTATATTGGCGTCTATCTCGGACCAGTCATAAACTTACAGCTACATTTTTCAAGGCTGATTGTGGCATGAAATATCGAAAGATCTCTTATCAATGAAATGTTTATGAAGGAACGTTGGACAATAATATTTCATTTATTTATTTTTGAAATTATTATACACTTTTAAAAAACTAATGGTTTCAATTTTCTTAACTGTTACATGACTTTAACAACTTTATAAAACATTTTAATCAAGTCTTGACTATCTCCTCTTTTTAATATTGAAAACAAACTTATGATTATGAGTTTAACCGTAAATAGCTGTTTTATTGTTTTAATATATTATATTTATTAATATACTCCACTCAATTTACTATATATTTGTGCTTTTAATTCTAATTATTGCTAAACATATAAAATAACATTTTACCTAACACAATAAATGACAACATTAATTATTTAAAGGCTTTTTACACTCAGTTTAAAAAAAATTGAATAAATTTTTTGAATATTCGTTTTAAAACTAATAATAATTTAGACACATTACGAATGATTTAGGCCTAAATAAGCTTTTACTGCTGCAGCATCGATGACATAGTTGACATTAGCTTGTTTTTGATACATGCATTAGTACTTTTTCAAAAATTGAGATATTATCTCTGCTTCCTCTGTTTCGGGAGTCTGGTGTTCGATTCAAACAAGCTGCATCAGTGGTGTTTATTCTACGTTGTTGTTTATCCACTCTTATTTGTGGGGTTACAATCTTTGAAAATCCATCTTCTACATCAGGTTCTTTTTAAGATCATGTATTTTTAGTCTGTTAGAGTCAATAATTGAAATATGTCACTAAAACTTTTATTCATGTCTAGATGTTTTCAAAATATAATGTGCCTTCCTGGGTGCTAAAATTCACGAGCTATAAAATCATTTAGTAACCACCTCCACGATAGCTTCCACCCCCACCACGATTTCCTCCTCCACCGCGAGATCCACCCCTACCGTTCCCATAGTATTCCTCCTCCACCACCACCACCACCACCACGAGATCCTCCTCCTCCTCTATTTCTGCCACCACCACCACCACCACCACCACCACCACGAGATCCTCCTCCTCTATTTCTGCCACCACCACCTTGACGTGGAATCCTTACTCCATTATAGACGCCTCTGCCATTGACCCCAAGATATCCTCCTCCACCGTAGTATCCGCTACCACCAAGTCTTCCTCCCCCATAATATCCACCATCATCAGGTCCTCCGACCCTATAATATCCGTCATTACCAGACCGTTCTCCCCCATTATATCCACCACCAACAGACCCTCCTCTCCAATAATATACACTACCTACAGGCCTACCGCCCCCGTTATAGCCGCTACCACCCCATTGTCCCGGCCACACCGAATTGTCTTCCGCTGTAATCTCTTGTTGGTCGAGCAGTCCCTCTGGTACCGCCCACGCCACGGCGAGCAGCAGAGTCGACAGAAGAACCACGATCTGGAAACCACCCAAGATCTTTAGAATAGAAGCATGGAAAAGGGAAAGGTACAGAAACGTCACTCTAATGTTGGCAAGTAGAACCACATCAGTAGCGCTCGCAGCGTTAGTACCTCGAACTAAAATATTCGAATCGGGATGTTACACTTGGAATGTAACGCATTTTCAATTGCGGAATGTTCCTTAATCAATTTTTATATCAAATTCAATCAATTGTAACTAAATCCAAGATTTTATAAAAAACAAAACAATGTTTAAACATGTTTAAAATAAACGACAAATTGCTAACAAAACAGTAATGGCGAATTTTACATAAACACGTCATACTTTCTTTTTTTTATGGACTTTACGTCCACGCATGCACATTCCTCTGTAACGTCATTGCAAGAAGCTCTTAGCAATAATGTTCCAAACTAGTCAGCAAGTTCTATAAGAGTGCCCACCCCATAATAGAAGGTTGCCTCGATCAGCCATTTGCGTGTGGCTGGTTGGGCTAGGTGCGTGACGTCACCGGGTGACCGCCTGACTACCTCTCCAGCCACACGTCCCAGTGTTTCATCGAGGATAGCTAAACTATATTTTTATTTTATTTAAAAAGCACTTAGTTAATAGGGCACCTATATCTGTATCTGCTACATCTTATATATAAAATTCTCGTGTCACAATGTTCGTTCCCGTACTCCTCCGAAACGGCTTGACCGATTCTCATGAAATTTTGTGAGCATATTGAGTAGGTCTGAGAATCGGCCAACATCTATTTTTCATAGCCCTTAATGATAAGGGTTGTCCACCCTTAACATTTTTCTATAATTTTTAGACATTTTTTTAATATCTTTATTTTTTTATTATGTCGCATTAAAAAATACATACAACCCTAAATTTTTACCCTTTTATCACCAACCCCTATTTTTTAATAGCCATTTTAGTAATTTAATCATTTTTCATCCCCGGTCGATAACTGATCAATCGTCATTTAATTAGTTATCCCCGCCAGTTGTCTACAGGTGTCACTTCTGACCCAGCCTGAGACGAAGCCGGTCTCCTGTTTCTCTCACACAATAAGACTTTTCTCACTCCCTTAAAAATTATTTATATGGCAAAACAACGTTTGCCGGGTCAGCTAGTAATAATATATAACACTAAATTAGATTGGTAGAAAACGTCTTACGTCCTACATCATAATAGTAACGTCCAATCTATTCTTATATTTACACCTTTGTGTTAGGGATGAGGAAAGTAGAATTTGGAGGAAGTATATCAGTATTGGTGTGGAGGGATGTTTGGAAACAATTTAACCGCATCAGTAGGTCTATGCTCTGCATTTAAACCTCAACTTTCTCGTTCTAAATCAAACAGCCTATATGAGACTGATGCTTTTGTCCGTATGTCCATCTGTGTAGGCTATAACATATTACTAACGAGAGATTATAAAAATTAACACGCGTGATTTTTGCATTTTTAAATATTTATTAAACTAAATATTATTATTATTATTATTATTAGCACCGCGTCTTACTACCCGTTCGGGTTATACGCACTTACGCTAATGTGTAATGGTAGGGTGATTGTAAGATGAAATGAAGGACCTACAGTTTAACGTGGAATCCGAACCACGGTGGAGGCCTGGTATTCCTCACATTCACAAGATGTCTTGTCAGAGGTGAAGGAAGGGTTTGGTAATCAGATAAATCTGCGCCGGGACCGAGGATTGAACCCCGGCCGCCAGCACAGAAGTCCAACACCTTATCCCTAGACCACCAGGTCACCTAACTAAATCTTATTCCATAGTGTGCGAGTATCATTATTAATAATAAAAAGCTATATTTGAGTATTTAAAATCATTGGTGGTTTATTATTTTACGTAGGACTAATTTTGCACTCTTCCTCTCCATCTATAAGTGCGAGCAATGTGTCTTTATTCGACCAACATCGACTATTATATTTTTAAGACTATTATTACAATATAAATATTTAAAGTATAAAAATGTCATGCCGGTTAACTTTAGATAGCCAGTACTCACTTAGAAACGTTTGATTAAAATGTGACTATTAAGGTGTTTTTTAAGTACGTGGGCTAAATTACAATATCATTAAGACTAGCTTTTCAATTATAGGAAGGTCGGGATTCAAATCCCGTTTGGGTGTATTGAGTGATTTTTTTTTCCTAAATGGTTTCCCACTTTTCCTTCTTGAAAATGTGGGTACATTTCCTCTAAATGTTTGGCTACTTGTAAAATGATTCAGTAATTTCTCTCGTAGCATTAAATGCACAACTTTAATTGATTTTTTTTTATGTTCCGGCAAAAGATAAATTTCACTCTGAAGTCTTCAAATTTTGAGGGATTTACTTTTAAATAAATGGTCAAATTTAATGAAAATTTTTAACGTTGAATTTAATTTTACTTTTGCAGCAATGCATTTATGGAAAGCTTAGTTTGATTTTCATTAATAGATTGTTCACTATTTTGGCAAAAGCTTGAGCCCTAACAACAATTTGCACTCATCTGTGAAGCAGTATTTTGTACGATCATATCACCTATACTTGGTTTAGCGGGTCTTATTTGGTGCCTAACTTAACGCGACTGAGACACGTTTTAATTTATTTACTTAGTAACAGTAAAGGAATCATTAGGTAATTTTAAGGAAGGTACAGCAATAGATTGTAGCTTTCGTTTTGCAATAAAGTCAACAAGTTCAGATTTAAGGTCTCGTTATTATTCTTCCGGACAAAACTGTCACGAGCACATTAAACATTATCCGAGTTACATATCCCATCCCTCTTAAAAAGATGTATCTGTTTATTTAAAGAATTTGAGTTTATTTTTTTATTTTGGTGGCTATAATTACACAAAGTAACTGTACATATTTTCCCTGGCATTTTTGTTAGCCCTTAAAAATCGTTTAGTCTTTATTAAAAAGACAATTACATCAAAACAAAATATTCAACTTTTTACACTGTTATTTACATTTACATAAATTAATTCAAAAACCTTCTTCTTTTGAATCCCACCCGATTGAGGGAAAACTAATAAGTAAAACCTAAATAAGTCTAAGCCAAGAGAACTATTGGCAATAATATCAACATAAATAATCATTCTAAAGTAAACAGAACTCACTCTTGTTTGAAACTGAATCTGTTTAATATCTCAGCCACATGAAATCCTGTAAACCCAAACGTTGGTAATTTACTTCTGCGCCCTTGTCGCTAAGCTGCAACTAAGTTCACCAGACTATCCCACCGGGGCTCGACGAGTAGGGAAATGTTTACTGCTGGAAGGTATATATACTCCATTCACGGTAGGAATTACTCTCTAAAAGGTATTTTTTCATACCAATATCCTACTATATAATATATTTCTAGTAGGGAAAAAGACCTTTCAGAAAACAACTCCTACACTGAACAGACTTTATATGGACTGAGGAAACATTGTATTCTAACAACCTTGGAAACAACCAACTTGCACTAAGATGGCAGGGACGATGAACATAATGGTCGGGAAGGAAGCAGAACCACTCAAGTCACTGCGAAAATATATCATTTTTTGCTGTCCAATTTTTATAGGAAAGGCCGTTTGGAAAATACAAATACATATTTTTACAGCCAACATTGATAACATTTTTCTCTAATATTTGTGTTATTTGATAGTTTTTAATAATATACACAAAAAATAATAACTACAGCTTACGTGATTTGACGTATTAATGCGTGGAGGTACATGGATATAGTAACTTTTCTAGCTGTCAGATGTAAATCGGACTGTATTAATTGAAGCTTTCCAAATAATAAATCTACTATGGTAGTTTGACATTTAGAGGAAACGCAGCAAAGTTTGCGTGAAGTGAGATTGGGAAACCATTTAGACAAAAAAACCAGCCTCAGTACACACGATCATTATTCGAATTCCAACCTCACCTTTGTGGTTATTCCAGTCTGTTGGGGGGGAGGGGGGGAGGGGGGAGACGCTTTAAAGAATAGACCAGAGATAACTCAGAGTGGGGTCCGCGGACCCCCAGGGGTTCACGAGATCATCCAGGGAATCCATGGTATATATATATATATATATATTTAGATATTATTAAATTTTAAATAAAAGAGTAAATCGCTGGTTTGTACTAAACAATATGAAGATGTATGTATTTCCATACTAAATCACGGTTCGCTGACCTGGTGGTCTAGGGGTAAGGTTTCAGACTTCTGTGTTGGGATTCCGGGGCTCAATGCTCGGTCTCGGCACAGATTTATCTGATTGCCAAACCCTTCCTTCAGCTCTGACAAGAAGTGTATTAATCACAGCTTGTAAATGTGGGGAATGCCAGGCCTCCACGGTGGTTCGGATCTTACGTTAAACTGTAGGTCCTCCATTTCATCTCACAATCACCATACCATTACACATTAACCCGCCTCGGTGGTGTAGTTGGCTAACGCGCTTGTCGTGTTGAGCTCGACTGCTGAGGACATGGAGATCGAGGTTCGAATCTCGGTCGGGTGAACTGGGGTGGGGGTGGTGGAGGTGGTTTCCTAAATGATTTTCCACTCTCCATCCACGCAAATGCGGGTTCACTTCATCTAATTAAACCTTCCCAATTTCTAATCCATTAGAGTAATTAGTACTTAAAGCATATAACCCGAACGGGTAGTAAGACGCGGTGCTAAATATTATATTATATTACATTACGCATTAGCTTAAGTGTGTACAGCCCGATTGGGTTGTAAGACGCGGTGCTAATAGAAATAATGATGATGATAATAATAATAATAATAATAATAGATCACGTAATAAAGTAGAGCCAAAAAATTGGGAATGGGCCACGCCCCTTGTGGTTTCATATTTGGGAGGAGAATTTGGAAATTCGCTTTTATATTAGTTTTCTCATCAGCGAGCACAAAGACCTTTCAGAAAAAAGCACTGAAACATTGTATGCCTTTTCCAAAAACTTATTTTTTGATATGAAAAAATGTGAAATAAAACTGTTTCAGTGTGGAATGCGACTTAAGGAGATAGCCACTAAAAATGATACAAATTTAAAAAATAATTTAAAGTTACACAAGCAATTACACTACTCACATAAATTATCAGGGATTTTAAATGTACAAATACAATATCTATTTTATTTTATTTTCATTTGTAATGTAATTCTTTTTTTACATTTATTTAGAAAAATTATTATGTCTATAATCATACAAATATAATAACTACATTTTTTTATTTTCATTTATATTGTAATAATATTTACATTAAAACATATTATGACTAATTTATTAATATAATGTGATATACATTTATGATTATCATTTTAAAATCATTTATCCTACGTCAAGGGGTGCGTGAATAAGCTGTTCCCTGGTTAGAGGGTCCACGTGACTAAGAAGTTTAAGAACCACTGCCTTAGACTATTCAACCACTGATTCAGGTAAGACGATACTGACACCTTTATCCAAGTGTCCAGCGATGCGGGGTGATTTTTTTATATATATATGCTGTTCAGGCTATACGCATATTTACTAATTACGCTATTGAGTCAGGGTTTAGTTAGGATGAATTTGAGGAAGTGTAACCGCATTTGCGTGGAGGAATAATGAAAACCCATTTTGGCAAACTTCATAACACCCGACCGGGATTTGAACCCCTATATCTCTTCCATCGATAGTCTAGTTCAATACGAGAATGACGCCTTAGACCATGCGGCCACCGAAGGTCAAAAATATTATTTATAGTATTATTGGTACTACAACTACTATTGATATGTACTATTCAATTAAGAAATAAATGAGAACCTGAACACGGGTTTGTTCTTGATGGTGACATACATATATTAATTAATGGCCCATTTGACCAATTGATATTAAACCATTATAATTATTTAAAATAATAAAATTATCGAGATGCTACCCATAGATATTTGCCAAGTAACTGGAAAACGGGGTTTCAATCTCTTCATTAAACTTGATTTTTTTTCATCTTACCACCTGATGTAGTTACATTTGCTTAATTTCACCCACATTGGTGGCCATGTAGCCTAAGGCGTAATTCTCACAATAAACTGGACTACCGATGACAATGAGTTTAACGTTGGAATTCCGGCTGGGTGCACCGACGATGGTTTTCCAGTTGGAATTAATTACTGTGGCTTTCTCGCTTGCTCTCCGCACTAATGCGGGTGCACGTCCATTTATAACCCTCCTCTTATATACCTTTTAAGTTGGTCCTTTAATATTCCCAGTGCATAGCTTGCTAATTAAAATAGCAAGCCTAACATATTTTTAATTATATCAAATATTTATACACCTTTTATTGGGCGTACTTATATAATACATAAAATTAATTAAGTTATATTCAATTTTAAGATATTTATAGCACACAGCGATAGGCACTGATTCAAAGTTATTAAATTAATAAAATATAAAATAATTAATATTTTACACTATAAA
Organism: Timema californicum; assembly: GCA_902141385.1. NCBI lineage: Eukaryota > Metazoa > Arthropoda > Insecta > Phasmatodea > Timematidae > Timema > Timema californicum. The sequence goes on along the minus strand of CABFOW010006392.1, from coordinate 9,149 downwards.
TGTTTGACATTTACTCTACGTGAACACTTTAAGTCAAGCTGTTTTATAATAGTATAATTTAATCATTATTATAATATTTTTTATTTAAGTTTAACTTACAGTCTCCTGGTTCATTGTGCTCTTTTGATAAGTTGTAAGCCAGGTATCACTTCTTGAAAAGGAAGATTACAAGAAAATACAATTACTATATGATAGTGCAGCTATGGACGAACATTTATACGCATACGAGATCACATGCGAAAACATAATATTATGTATTGTAGAGAAAATACAGTGATTTATTTTCGTAAACCCACCGACATTTTAGTTGGTGGTATTATCTTTACTGTAACCCTTTCGTGACTGCAAAGGTGAACATTGATTAAAAAAACAAACACATTTAACAAGTGAAATAAAAATAAAGACTAGATGATTGTTCTATTTTTTTTTAAATACCGAAACACGCCAAATGTTTTAAACAGGTTAATAGACTTTTAAAGAAAACTTAACAGGTATTTTGATAAAGAACGTGCTAAGGGAAAAAAATAGAAGTGTTTTCGTGCCCGCTGTGGGTTTATTCGGCATACCTTAGTTAGTAACTTAGATATAAAAGCAATCTCACTTGGAGCTGCAAGCTTATTTTCTAAATATAATTTCATTAAAAAAATTGGTGATCTGACTATATATATTACATATTTATTTCAATACTCAAGAATAGGAGAGTGAAGCCTTAGACCATGAGACCACCAAATCAGGTGTCCATTTATTCATAGAATAGATGGAAAAATATGTAGGTAGGAATAAAAGTTAAAATTTTATAATATTTAGATAAAAAAATAATAACCTCTTATCAGAACGATACCCACATTAATAAGCACGCGAGCTAGGATGTTTACATAATCTAGTCTTACTTTACGTTGATAGGAAGGTCAGGGTTTGAGTCCTGGCTGGGTGTACTGAGATCCACCTCCCCCACCTCCAAAAATCATGTATAACCCTCAGTTACGCAAATCTAGATACAGTACAGTATACCATCCTCATCCCTTCTTTATAAGGGAATATATACTATTATCTTGAACGGTTAGTAATATGTGGGATGGAACATACAAATAAATTAAAAACAACAGATTATTTGGCGCTCTAAATTTTCCATTTTGTTGGTCTGGAAACCTTACTTCTTTTCCACCCAAGAGCTTTCAAAAACTGTTTGTAATCAATGGTTTTATTTCTAATACGTGCAGAACAATATTTCTTTGACCATGGGCTGTTTGACTGAAGAAGAGATAGTTACTTGTAGGTGTGCAGTGATGATTGGTATGCATGATAGATGACTAGAGAGGAACATATAGTAACACGTAGATGTGCGATGCTCATCTGCTGCTAGGATAGACGCAGTGGAATTCTACTTATTTTAGTTAGCGTACCCTTGGATATATTTTCTCTTCATTTTTATACGCCATTACGTATTCTCTAACCTAGATCTAAAATAAAACTGAGCTCCCAGATCACATGTTCATAACGTCCCTGTCTCTTGAATTTAACCTTAAACATGCCCTAATTATTCAGTGCTTATTATGGCATTATATGCGAGATCTTTAATTTTACGTACCTCCTAAAATGTATTTGCGTACTCCAGGTTGAATACCACTGGATGTAGCACGCTAGCTAAAATGTTTTTGGTCCATAACTACGGCTTAGGTGAAACCCGATTTGATTTTTTGAATTTGGTTTGAATTGTGTCCTCATTCCATGTACAGAACATAACTAATAAACAGGCAACACTTATTATTCTCGACATTCCTTTAATTTTTAAATTGTAAGCCCCTGTTAGGTTAAAACAAGGTTTGTGAAATATCAAAATTAATCAATTTCATAATCAATCTTAATATTATCCACTTATTTGTTGTTTTTATTTTAATGGACCTTAAATTACTTAATATAATCGTGCGGTAAGGGGAATAGTGATTAAAAGGAAGTAGGAAAAAATTCACCCATTTCACCCAGGCGGAGTTCAAATTCTGGTCCCGACATGCCGGGACAGAATCAGTTTCGCAATTTTGGGTATCTTGTTTGTAGTGGCGTACCAAGNGGGTCCGTTCCGGGGGACATCCGAGTTAGAAGGTGGAGGGGATATAGGGAGAGTTTAAATACTATAGTAGAAGCCACCAAAATAAAGTAAAAATAATTCTCAACTATGGACAAGGCGAAAAAGAAATGAAAATATCTTACATCGCATCTTAGACATAACCTGGTTTCTATCCCACCAGAAACTTCCTTATCGTGGTCATCAACAAACAAAGGAGATTTCTTGGAAGGGGTAAAGTTGCTTTTAAAATATGATCCCATTTTGAAATAACATTTTTTTTATCAAGATTAAGAATTCTATCACCCGTGGGAGGAGAGATGCTTCGCACTTATATCCAAATCTTCAGAGTGAGTTTATTTTCCTTTTGGGAAACCACGTCAGAGATGAAATATGGGTTGATATCAAGAAAGCAAAGAATTCGTGAGTATTTTTTTATGAACTAACTTTCTTTCTGATGTGAAGTTCTAGGAGAACTTAATCCCACAAAAAATTATTTCTAAACGATTGAAATCATTCTAGAACTGGGATGGTCCAAGCTATAAAATTATTTCCTAAATATCACAGAAATGAAATTTTGAAGAGGGAACCTCATTATTCAACTATTAAATGTGCAGAAATGGAAATTTATATGGAGGGAAGATGTAAAGGAAAGCTCTAAAAAGAATGTCAAGATGATAAAGGATGTTGGTCCCATATCGCCAGAGGAATTAAAAATATTATGCTTGAATATCTTAATCACTTTAGACAAGAGTTGGGAGTAGTGGCCCTGGCGTTTGGGACAAGCGCTCTGATTGGTTGAATTGGATCACGTGACAACGCCTCTCGTTTTCTGATTGGCTGTTGGTTCCTCTCCCCTCCTGACAACCTCCTCTCCTCCTGAACCCTTTTACAGTGTTCCAAACTTGTTTATTCTCGTCTCATTTGTTTTTTATTTGTGCTAATTGCTTTTTTATGTGTGCTCAATGGTTATTTATTTATGCTCAGTGATTTTATATTTGTCCTCATTGGTTATTTATTCATGTTCTTTTATGTGTGGGTAGGATTTTGATTGGGGGTTAGAGTTTTTTTATTTATTTGAATGCAGTCCACGACAACGGGCGTTCCTCCCACGGCATTACTAAAGAGGTCTTGGGAGCATTGGACCGGTATGGTTATGACGGGGGAAATTGTGTTTCAAATCTCAGTTGGGTAAACTGGGGATAGTTTTTCACTATGCCTCTACGAAAATGCGGGCTCAAACTTCCCAATTGATGATCTATTAGTGTAATTGGTACTTGAGCGCAAATTCCAAAAGGGTGGTTAGACGCGGTGCTAAAATGTGTCAAGCTCGTGTGATTATAATTAATATGTGCGCCAGATCACGTTTGAGTTTCCATTTTAGAAACCAGCTATGGGAAAGGTGGGGTTTAATCTAGCAGAATTTTATTTTGGGCGGTAAATTTTCATAAATTGATTTCCACTTCTAGCTCGGGAAAATTAAGATACATTCTCTTAGTAAATCTAATTTATTCAGCCTTAATTCTTCCTTGGGTAAAATATTAGACATGTAAAACAATGGTAAGCTGTAGGTGTGTGTGCATTTTAAACGGGCATGATAAGTTTTAATAAATATCCAGGGTAAGCTAAACAAATCCATGGCATAGTATTCAATTTATAAATAAATGGTATCGATTCCTTCATCATAGTCGAGTTTATTTAAGGAGGATTTTCTAATTGACTATCCATTATCCATCATTTCAAAATGTGGGTGCAATTTCTCTAATTTTGGCTTGCGGTTTAAGTGGCTAACAGGTTTTGTGCGAATGTTATTTATTATGTCAACAAAATATAGTTTAGAACATTAAATGTTATATAACATTTTATTCAATATGAATTAAGAATTTTTGTAAAAGTTATATATATTATTTCAACAAAATAAGATCGTGAACATTAAATTTATTTGTTGATAAATTGCTTATTTGTTTTGTGTTAATGCTATTTATTATGTCAACAAAATATAGCTTGGAGCATTAAATAATATTTAAAATTGTATTTAATATTACTTATGATATTTTGTAAGAGTTATATATTATTTCATCCAAATTTAATTGCGGGCATTAAATTACTTTGTTATTTGAGTTGCTAACTTATTTTGTGTAAATGTTATTTATTATGTCAAATAATTATAGTTTCAAGTGTTAAATTATATTTAAAATTGTATTTAATACTACTTATAAATTTTTGTAAAAATTATATATTATTTCATCAAAATATAGTCGTAAATATTAAATTTCTTTGTTGTTCAAGTGGCTTATTTGTTTTGTGTGAATGCTATTTACGATATAAATAAAATATAGTTTCGATCATTAAATGATATTTAAAATAGTATTTAATATTACTTATGAATTTTTTTTAAAGTTATATATTATTTCATCAAAATATAGTTGTGGAAATTAAATTCAAGTTACTCAGTTCAATATTATTTATGCATTAATGTTCGAGTTATATATTATTTTGACAAAATATAGATGAGAACATTACATGATATTGAAATTAATCTTTTTTCTGTTGTTATAAGTGGTTCAAGGAATAAAAAGAGTTAATTCTAAAATAACTAAATCTTTTTTGACTTTATCCTTAGGTGGCAATATAACGTCATAATTTATAAATAAAAATGAACGTCTGTCTGACTCTTTGGGTGTGTGTATTACATGTGTAATTGCCACCTTACCTTAAACCAAACTTAGTTAATTTATAAAAGCTATCTAAACTGTGAAACTGTTTGTAGGGTTTTCCCAAACTAAATGCTGGTACACATTTATCTATACGGAAAATCTAGTTGACTAGAAAAACACCTTCGCAAATGCGGGGTGCACTTGGAAGGAAGTACGACTATTCTAACAGACATTAGCTGTGCTAAAGATATCGTAGCACAAATACTTTTGAGCACGCTGTCTAAATGTCAACCTCGTTTAATTCTGGCAATAGAAAATCAAATACCTGCTGGGTAAACTGTTGGTATTACTCCCTCCGGAACATTTTCTAATCCAACCCTATCGCACCATCATAATTAATACATAGACGTTTGACACGAAAAGAGTACGTTTAACTCATATAGTTATGACGATAGAGATCGTGAGTGCGAATCTCGCTTGAGTTAACTTAGGTGGTTTTCTACTCTCCCTCACTCCACGTAAAGACTGGAATATCTCTACCTTACTCCTCCGGTTCATGACGGATACCTACATCCACGCATGTCATCGGACGATACCAAACAACCGATGTTAGTAGACTTTTGTGGTGAGAGATAGCGGCCCAAACTGAGTAATATAAATCACTTTAAGTCTTTCAAGGCTCCTAATTGTGCATAATTATAGCTTTGTCAATTATCTCTAGTTTTGACATAATCAGGATGATGTCAAAATTGTGATGACGACACCGGTATAACCCATTGCTGGGGGTAAAGTTGTCAGGGTTAATAACCTCATGTGCATTTTATAACAATATTTGTAATCTTGCATATATGGTCACATGGTATAAGGCGTTACTAGCCGGCCGGTGACAGAGTGATAGACGTTTGAAGCAAATGCGGGTACACATTCTACCTGGTCTAGAAAAATCTGGTCTACCGGTAAAGTGGCAGGGGTGCAGGAAGTAGCTGTGCTAAAGATATATATATATATATATATGTTTGAATCCCTGTATGTACGCCATCTAAATGTAAGACTCTTAGAAGGGTAAAATCTAATCATTGTTCCTAGAGTATGCATTTAAAAGCACATCTGAACCTGTGGCCTTCAGAAGGCCACGACCTATGCGCCAAGTGGCATATAAGGGCCGGGGAATAGCACATCTTAATCGGCGACCTTCAGAAGGCAACAACCGTTGCACCAAGTTGCCTTGGGGTTTCATGACTCTGCAACAAGGTCGTTGTCACCCTCTTTCGAATGTTATAACAAGTTACTGTTGCGACATTTGACGACCCCCACTGAGAAATGGTTTGACTAAGTGAGGGTAGTGGAGGGGTTAAGTGAAAGGCAGTTTAACAGAGCGAGGGAGCAGTCAGTGTAATTAGTTAGTTCTGTCCCGTGGCACTTTAAGGAGGGTGGGGAGTGAGGTAGAAGTGAAAGGGGCCTTAGGGATGTTATATGATGTCAGCTGCTCGGTGGTTACATTCTTAGCTAAGCGGCTGAGCAGACAAGATGCTCCCAGCGCTCACTAGCGATGTCATGGGAGGAATGCCCGGCACAATGGACTGCACGCTAATAAATAAATAAAAAACTCCAATACCCCGTATCAATCCTACCAAGACATAAATAACATATGAGCACAAATAAATAACCAATGATCATAAATTTAAAAAAATAAGCATACATAAATAACCATTGAGCACACATAAAAAAGCAATGAACTTAAATAAAAACGAATAATACAATAATATACAATTTTGGAACACTGGAAACAGGGTCAGGATTAGGGGGGATCAGGAGGAGGGAAGGGGGAAAACCAAAAGCCAGTCAGAGAGTGAGGAGCGTTGTCACGTGATAAAATTCAACCAATCAGAGCGCAATTCCCAAATGCCAGGGCCACTACTTTTGGGTATTCATTCTAAGGGAATGGATAAAATTCTATCAATCTTCGCTGTTATTAAACCAAACATTTTGGTTGTTGCAAAAAAAGAAGAACTTTGGAGGAATATTCTGAATTATTTTACTCAATTTTCTATGAATTTTCTGTTGAAAATTGGTGTATAAATTGGACGAGTGCGGAGGTATTTGAATGTTGCCAAAATCTCGGTTGAAGAGCCAAAAAATGGATCGCATTGTATTTTCTAGAGTTTATTGTGAAATGGGATTTTTGTGAATCACGTTCAGCGTGTCATGTGCTTAGGATTCATTTGGACTTTTCGTATATCTATTTCTTCATGTGAAAGAAGTTTTTCCAAATTGAAATTGATACAGAATAAATTATTATGCTTCTCCATGAGCCAGATAACATTGAAAAATCTGGCTTTACTTTTAATTGAATATGGATTTTTAACTAACGTGAATTTTTGTGGGATCATTCATAGAAGGTATTACAGAAATTTAAGCTCAAAAGCAGAAAATGTGAATCTTTGAATATTAGGATAATAATTGAGATTGAAATTTCTTAATACCATAAAATTAAGTAGTTATTGCTTTTTCATTGAATTCTAAATGACTAGTTTTTTCTTATTTTATACTTTTTTGACAGTACTGTACTATTTACATATTTGAGTGAAACATAATACATTGTTTGCATGTCTAAATTTAAAAGTTATTTATGATATTGGAAGAGGCAAAGGAAGGACCTACCCTGGCTCTCAAATACGATATGTCTGACACTGTTGTTAGTATCTCCATTAGGTTACCAAATTGTTATAATGTAAGCAAAAACAGTACATAATTTTATAAATTTGTTATTGGTTTGGATGAGATGTTCGGATTTTAAAATTCTAGCTTTATAATAATGATCTGAAATAGTCACTGTTTAGATTTTATTCATATCTTATGTTCATAACATCGAGATTTACATACGCTATGCATGGTACAAAACATTAGTTAAAATGGTATCTAAATATACAAAATTACCAACGTTTTGCTAAACTTATAAATCTAGAGGTCATCCATTCCATTTGTTAGGATAACGTTGTGGTGGAGTGTGTCTGCGCCGGCCCTGCCACGCTGACTCTTCCGCCAGGAGCGTCTCTTTATCGAGCATTTCCGCGGGTACCGCCCACGCCACGGCGAGCAGCAGCGTCAACAGTAGAACCACGACCTATAAACAATCACGAACAGTATAATTCCAGGATTAGCGAACATATTGATTGTCCGGAAGAAAAGGGAAACAACACAAAAAATACTATATTTCAGGAAATGCAAACTAAGCTTTCTAATTTGCTAATTATAATTGTTATATTTAAATTAAAGCTATAAGAAATTTAAAATAAAAACTAAAATAATCACAACCAACCTAGGCTTTACAATCATATAAGTATGTGTTACTAAAAAGTAAAGAAAAAAATCATCATAGGTCCAACATTTCTACCTCGATTTTAATTTGTGTCACTTTTGTTACAAAAATATTAATAATTTTGGTGAAAACTAATAAAAAATAATATGAAAAAAGATAGCCTGGTGGTCTAGGGGAAAGATGTCAAACTTCTATGCTGGCGTCCGGGGTTCAATCCTCGGTCCCTGCAAAGATTTATCTGATTACCAAACCCTTTCTTCACCTCTGACAAGACATCTTGGGAATGTGAGGAATGCCATGTCTCCACTGTGGTTCGGATTCCACGTAAAACTGTAGGTCCTTCATTTCATCTCACATTCACCCTACCATTGCACATTAGCGTAGTGGGTATAGCCCCAACGGGTAGTAAGACGTGGTGCTTAATAATAATAATAATAATAATAATTACTTTATTTGACAACCATCAATACACCCTCATTTTTTTAAATATTAAATTGAGCTTTGGAAATGAACACAGTTTAAGGAATTCCTTTTCAAGATACTATTTTTACAAATATCTATAAATAGTAAGTAGTTTTTAAGAATACATTTTTTTCCAAACAATGACAACCAGCCTGTTATTTTCTGTGATGCCAACTTTGCGATTGTAAGCTTTTTATCAAATGTGGCTTTCTTGTGTTTTTTATTTGGTTCAATACCAACACACTATCGTACTGTTCTTGTTCGTAAGAATTTTTGAATAACAATCTCCATGGGAATTTCTTTAGTATTTTAATAACTTTGATATCAGAAACTTTCACATGTTCTCCGTTTATATTTTTGGAAAAGCGTTGAACCCCAAATCCGCCGCCAACTGTTTTAATACATAGATGTCTTCATGACAAATTTCATCAACTTTATATGGCTGGGCAATTTTTTTTAGCACTCTTTATTAGCGTGACATGTTGATCGGTAAGGTATGCTGGACCCAATCTTTTTGATTGTTTAATCTGATGTTCTTTTACAGAATAGGTACTATTCCCCTCATTATGGCTGTGCCCTGAACCTAAAATTTATGTGTTATACTCGCTTAGTCATCATATTTCAAAACAGCATGCATGTAAGCTGCAAT
>CABFOW010006391.1:13852-25097 GCA_902141385.1 Timema californicum | reverse complement strand
TTCATAACTTTAATAACATTAGTCTTCTTTTGTGATATCTAGAACCGCAATTATAAAAATGTAAATTAATTTTTTGACTAATCCACGTGTTTTGAACGTAGGCCAATACGCAGTTTTTTGTATTAGAGTACAACTTTGAGGTAGTTTATCTTTTAATATCTCCATATAACCCCAACGAGGCACCCAATTACACGAATATTGATAAATAGTTAGTTTTTTCCGTGTAGGTGATCAATCAATCTGATTGACACGCTACAATATTATAATATGCCTTCTATATAGTTAATCTAAAAATCTTACACATAAACTTTCTAGAATATAAACATATACTTTTACTAAAACTACTTGTCCTGTTATTGATCATTACATTGATCTGGGGATTATGGAATTCACCTTAATGGTATTCCCACCATAGAAATGAATAATAGCTTCATACGCTAGGAGAGCAGGGGTAAGATAAGGTCGAATGGCCAGATTTAGAGCATTATCTATCCCCACCCGTATTCAAAAGGTATTTTTGCTAAAAAAAAAAGGTAAAGATGTACAACAAGCTTGCAATGAAACTCTAGTGATATATATTTATCAAACAAGACTAGCCTAAAACCCGTAGACCATACCCCATTTTCTAAAACTTTGTCTTAAATGATCATCTCTCTTTAGTCCAATCCCTTTATGTAACGGAATACTCTAGAGCCAAATCCTTGTGAAGCCCTTTCTCCACTTCCACGAGTGAACTTCTCAATCCCCTCCCGCTTGGAGCGCTCAAAGATCGTAGACCGCTATGGTGGAAGGTTTCTTGTTGGGGCGTGAGGTGGGGAACGGGGTTCATTTAATTAGTATTCAAAGACCAATAAAGATTAAAACTTTGGGTATGTATCCTCGTTGTACTGCGACCTGTGAAAGGGAATCCAAACCTGCACGAGTTGGGCTATACACTTACAAGGAAGATATATATATATACTCACAAGGAAGATATATATATATATATATATATATATATATATATATATATATACTATATTAAACAATGTGTCAACACATACGGACAACTTTGAATGCTAGAAAATAAGTAAACTTAAGTCGAGAGCTATGTTTTATGTGCGTACGAAGATTCACGAATATTTACGAAGAACACGGATTCCCCTCATCCCTTCTCTCTCTACACTTCATTAATTATCACCCGCCATCTTGTGAAACATGTTACTGAGAATGTGCTGGATTCGTTATCTTGTAAAATAACCAGTGAATGTATAGAATCACCGAAAATGATTTTATAACTTTTCCAATGCGGTTTGATGAAAGTATGAAACATGAACTTATTATTTACATTTACCGGTGATTTTATAAGATATCTAGTGTGTGTGTGGATAAAAATATAGAACATAGACCCAAAATAACCTAAAAATAATCTAGTCCAACCTAAATTAAGTTAAAATGAACTAGTCTGAGCTTGTATAAACTAATCTAAACAAACCTAAGCTCTTCGTGACTTATTAACATTCACTGGTGGGTGAAGGTAATTTTTTTAAATGTTCGGCAAGTATGTGAAGTAGTAAAGAGCTTTTTTATATTCCCCAAATGAGCCAGTGGCTTTGTAGAATCACCGGAGACTTTACAAACTCATCACATATAGAACATTCACACTAGCGTACACGCAATACCAGCCGCGACGTATGCTCACCGATTTACACAGTTTTTTCGGCACTACTTCGCTCCAAAATACTCTCAACAAACAAAAATAGTTGAGGATTTTTTTAATAAAAAATTGCAACAATACTGACTTCAACTCGATTTTCCTTTCATCCCACCTTAAAATTTTAGAAAGGGTGAGGGATGTAAATACGTCTATTAAAACAAAGTGGGGATATTTCATTCAACCATGCCCTCCGGTGTGAGAATATATTATTTGAGGAAGGAATGAAACAAAAAGCCCGTTGGAAGATAGATACGGTTGCGCAAACTTGGTCTCTCCTAATTAAAGAAACATCAAATTCTAGAAAAATAATACACCATCAACCCCGGGGGAGATATTGAGGAGGGTAGACGAAGGGAGAAGGGTAGGCACAGTCCTATTTTCATAGGAAGAGCCTATTATAGAATACAAGCATATTTTTTTCCTATCAACATTAATAACAATTTACTATTATTAATGTTATTTATCGGTATTGAGAATATATATTAAAAGTAAAATCTAAATACAACATGACTTGACGTCTGAATACTTGAAAAATATCAAGTATTTTTTTCTGTCATATACTTGATACGTGGGAAAAATGTTGATATACCAAAACTTCACCACCTGTAATTTTTATAGGAATAAACTTATCTGACAGCTATAAAAATTATTAGATTTACTTTCAAGTATTCATACTCCAGGTCATGTGGTCTAAGACTGTAACTTCTGTTATATATTATCAAGTCCTATAAAATTGCACTAATAATATTGTAAAAGATCATCAATATTGGCCCCCCAAAAAAGTGTCTGTATTTTCTAAAAGGCCCTTTATATGAAAATTGAACTGTACACTCATCTGATTCAATTTTGAAAAATCACGCTGAATGTATTTTCATAAGGATTTGTTTTGAAGTAACAATATAGCACAATTATTTATTAACTGACCAGCTTCGGTGGTCGCATGGTCTAAGGTGTCACACCCAAAATATACTGGATCCTCCAAAGATGAAGAGATCCGGGTTCAAATCCCGGTCAGCTACTTTTTCTCTAAACAAATTTTTCCACCCTCCCTCTATGAACATGTGGATAGTCTTCCTTTAAATTCAACCTTCCTCATCCCTGACACATTACCGTAATTAGTACATAATATGAGTGATAAATCAAACAGTTAATGAAACCTGACAACAAAAATAAAATACACCTTCCTACGAAAATTGGAGTGTAGTGGGGCACAGACTATCATTTCGAGCCGAAACTTTTTAAGTCAAGAGAAGAGAGATATGCGCATGCGTGTTGAGGCAACTCCTCGGGGCTACGAAGCTACTCCGTAATTGACGAAGATGGGGGAACAAAAAGTCGGAACGCGGAATTGAAAACTGATGGGATATTCCCGTTCTTATAAACTAGTAGAAGAAACTAAATGAAAATAAGCTACACTCCCTCTAGGTGATGAGGGCGGTAGTGAGGGGGTGAGGTACCCCCAAAAACTGATTTTTTATTTTCTAAATAAAAAAAATCATCTCTTGCGAGGAAAAAAAAAAGAGTCGGCGTCGAGTCCATCAACTGGGTAGAGAAAGTATTGTAGTTCCTCTACTTATTATTTTCTCTCCCTCTATTTCCCTCCCAACTTCCTCTTTCTCCGGCAATCCCATCACAGAGCGTTGAAACCAATTTCCCGTTGATTCAACCTCGCAAGTTTCTTGCAGAAGCCAATATAGGAGGAAAGACCGGTCCTTATATAAAGATTGAGAATGTTTTTATTTGAAGAGGGTAAAGAACGGGGGGTGGGTTTCAAACTTAGTTTTATTATTCGATTCTTTCTATTTCAATATTATTCTGTATAGGAATCTTTTTTTTTATTTGAAATATTTAACGTTCAATTTCTGAAGAACCGATTGATTATATCAGCTTACGAGAAATTCTATGAGCGAGAGCGAAAGGACCTATCGATTTTTTAGGAAAAGGTATATTCACAAACGTTCCAGGGTTCTTTTACATACCACAATCTACATGGGACTGACGGTCTTACTTCCCCTCCGAAGGTGGTTGTGCTGCGGATTATATCACTCAAGTAAAATTCGTCGACCCCACAAACATCAGGCCCTGAGGCGAGCATTATGCCCCAAGACCACCGAGGTCGACTCGGAATCAGTATATATATCCTGTATGTATATATATATATACATATATATAATATATATATATACGTATATTATATATATATATACCCTAGATAAACCATATTTTCATGAAAATTTATATTTAAATATTACCATTCCTTTTCGCATCTTTGGGGAACGTTGCCATAGAGCAAGTCTGGTCAAGCCTGGTTGGTCGGTGATTAGATATGTCTGGATTTGCATCCCGGTCGGCTGTACTGAGAGTTTTGTATTTTACTCAATGTTTTCCCACGCTCTCTCCAAGCAAGTTTAGGAAATGTAGGTAAATTGTATCTTAATTTCGAACTTCTTTATAACAACCCCATTAGTTAAATTAGCTGCGGTTGAGTAATAAGAAGCAGTGTAGAAGTAAGAGAGAAAAAAAACTATCGTAAAACTTTTAGTCAAATTTGTACTATATACAAATTTGTAGGAAGGGTTAAATGTTCTTAGAGAAACGTTAACTTATTTTTTATTTTTTTATTAATGGACTTAAATAGTCTAGTACCTGTAATGAATATTTTTTCTATCACCCTCCAATTACCATTAGAATCCTTTAAGTATTGGTATATATATATATATATATGCTACTGTGAACGTGCCAAATTAATTATTTGGTAAAATATGCGGTAAATGTATAGAATCACAGAAAGCAATAGTTTATTTAACAAATAATATGATTTATCTAAGTTTACCAGTGATTTTATAACTTTCCCATTGCAGTTTGGTGAAAGTCTAAAACATTAAATGTGTAATGAAACTGTTTTGAGCCCCTCTCATATATTCAAAAAGTCATGGATGAAGTGTATATTTCTATAAAGTATTGTATGTAAAATTTCCTTTTAATACTTCATCCATGGAGAATCACGAGTTTTCAGCAAATAATTTCAATATATTGCGCTTTAAACTTTTTTTTTCTTTAAAAGATCAACTCCGTTGTATTAGAAAAATAATGTGACATGCTGGCTCCCTCTACCCAATAGGAAGCTAGCCTTCACAACGCCAGGTTGCCAGGAACTTTTCTATTAATTAGTTTTAACACTGGTGACAAGGGACCCAAGAAGCAAGGAGTAGGTCATATATAAGGTGCTTGTGCGTATGAATCCATAGCAACACACAGTGGACAGCAATACAAAATAACTTTGTAATAACACAGTGATAGTGATAGTAACATAAATCTACACAGCACACAGTACTCAGAACACGGAACATGTAATATCACAGAAAAAAAAATCCGTAAACTAACAAAAACTGTATCATTTAATATCATATCTTCAGTACCGAAGGTGTAATCATTCAAATAAATCGTGTGCAACATTAAAAGTCTTGCTCGTTTCATAATAATAATAATTATAACATATAATCAGGTCACATAGCTGTGTGATAAGTGCGTAGTAAGACATGTACGCGTTATCATCATAAAACCCGGTATCGTCCATGTTCACGTCACAAATAAATCCATATCACCATAATTGATGCCCAATCGCGGGGCAATAAAACCGTATCATTTTAACTGGATTATCCACATTTACCAGTGATTTTATAAAATACCTTATATATGTTGATGAAAATATAGAACATAAATCCAAACTAGACTAACCTAGTCTACTCTAACCTAATCTAACCTAGCCTAACCTAGTCTAACCAAACCTAGACTAGAATAGACTGTGCTGGGCTAGTAGGAATTAGCCCGCACATACAGACATTGTTAGCCCTCAGTAAGACGACGAGGAACAACGGTTCCAAATGATGGCATTTGACTCACCGAAACCCACTTGGTGTTGACATCCAATGACCGACCTTCTTTCTGCGTGGCTGGGTCTTTCCTAAATGTCAACAACAAACACGACTTACAAATCAGCGCTGCAACTCGGCGGTGTCATGTCATCATCCCCTCCACTCCAAGTTCATACCATTGGCAATGGTTGTTCGATTTGATTGGTCGTATTCCCCACCTCCTTTTCTCCAATTCTTGTGCTAGTTGTGAAACTATAAAACGAGTCACCCGTTAGTAATAAAAACACAGAATACTTCATTTCACTCTACTAAGCTGTATTTTATATTAGCGATGACCACCCGTACAGCTCTACTTCGAGCCGGCGCTAAATTTGATCATGGAGGACGGAAACTTTGACCGATCCAGGCNCCCCCCCCCCAGAGGATCAAAAGTAGCAGATTGTATCGTATGACATAAACTTAAAGCTTATTTATGTAGGACCTTGTGTTCAGATTGAATTATGGTCCAGATTGGGCTGTTAATCAGGATAGTCGCTTAACGACTGCCCGTTTTCTAGTGTTCTAGCTAAGTTTGATAACTAAGCTTACGAGCTTAAATGCTGTAGCCCTCTACATATGTACTAATCATATGAGTCGCTTATCGACAGATTATTTGTGGTATGATCGAGTTAGCTAAATAGATTAGCTCTTAGTCTTGCTCTGATCAAAATTGTCTTAGTTTTGAGCCTCAGCTATTCAGTTAAGTCAATCGTAATTAGCGTGTATTGACTATAATACTGTTCTGTACAAGGTCAAATAAGCATTGTGATGCTTTGTTAAAATATGTGCCATTGTACTATACCTCTTAGTGAAACTCTGGGACACCCGGACCTAGTTGCTAGGGAATAGTTATGGACTAATTAATTCTGATTGGTTATGTTTAATTAAGCTATCTTAGTTATAGTGTAGCCTACTTTGTTAGTTTATTATAGGCTGTTTTTAGCTGACACACCTTATTCATATTTAACTTGTGTATATATATTAAAGTAAATGTAGGCAGGGTCCTTAAGATGTCCGCGGAGCATTCAGCTCCAATTTTCAGGGTATACCTGTTTCCTAGGTTTTTTCCTAGCTTGCTCTAGTTTCTTCTACTATCTCTGGGATGCCCAATTGGGTTACTACCCAGCCAGGCTCATACGAACACATTAATCAGACATAGCCTTCGTCTCGGCGTTTATAAGTTGGACTCACGAGTGAACAGAGTATGAAAACTTGTTTATCCTATGGTTTGATGTAACATCTTGAAGAGCCCTTAGCCCTACTTGGTTACAGGTCACTTTGAGAGGGAAGCTCTAAGCACCAAGTTGTTTATTGTCTCTTACCTGACCATACGTGCTTTGTTCAACTTTCTGAAATAGCTTCTTTATAACTGTCACCCTTGTCGCTAAATAAAATTACTTTATTTTCTCTTAGCTTGAAGAGAAGACCTTAAGTTGCCTAGTTAATAGAGTAGGCTAGTTCTCTGAGGAGTTACATGTTGACTATTAACTTCTCTTGAAATGAGTTAGCTCACTGAGCCTATTGGCTGTACTACTAAATAAAAACCTCGTTTGGTAGTCTATTGGTGCAAATGTATTAATGTTATTAATTATTATATACCAGGGTACGGATTTGTATTACTGTATCTCTAACTTTCCGCCTATATATCTGTCAGATCTTACTGACTGCAATTCAATCTATAACTTGACACTCTGTAACGAATAATTGAATAATAAAACTCTGTTTAACATGTTATTTTGGGACTGTATATTTATATTGTACAACCTGTCCATTATATGCTAGCTATAACTTGTTCCACCGCTAGTAAAATAGCTACGGGTTGAAAACTAGTCTAAACCTGCCTAGACTAACTTGCCTAAATTAACCTAACCAAACCTAATATTGGCGTTACTTATTAACATTCACTGGTGGCTGATCGTAATTTTGTGAACTCACCGGTGATTTTGTAGAATGTTTGGCAAGTATGTGAAATAGTAAACACATTTTTTACCTTCCCCAAGTGAACCAGTGGTTCACCAGCGACTGTACAAACTCATCACATTCAGCACATTCACAGTAGCATATATATATTATTAATATATATTTTCCACAAAACCTTACACAAACTTTCCACTTGTATGGTTAGATACTAATATAACTTCAAAATACCGTAGTAAAAAAATTTATCTTGAAGCTCTTATATTTCTTTATATTAATCCAATAGTGATATTTTTAACCCTGGTACACTCGTGTGCAATTTTTTTACACCAATGCTATGACCCCCGCATAATTTGAATTTAATTATATAAGATTTTGAAAAATTACTTACTAGAATAGATGAAAATATTTATAATAAGAATGATTTAAGCACAATAATAAAATAATATGCATAATTCTAATGTAATAGATATAATTGTTTGATTAAAATACTTATTATAGTAATTTTTTAACTAACAAATTAGTAACTTATTTGTATTTGTTTTTACAAAAAAAAAAATATAGCATTTTTTACATGAAAAAGGCGTTTTTTTGTCTTTTGCTCTTGGGCACACTTCCTATCTTCCACGAGAACGTTTCTCTTTAAGCGGTTCTTCTACATCTTTGGATGGAAAATATCGCTTGAATGTCAACCGCAACACTCCCTGAAGACGAGTGGATGTTGCTCGTACTTCCATGTGGGGTGTAACAAGACTTATTCCAAGCTCTTGAATAAACTTTCTTCTCACAATTCGCTATTCAAATTGATAATTTTAAGCAACAATTACTTGGGAATTTATTGCCACTGTATTTAGGATTGAATAGAACAATACAAGAGGCCAACGACAAGTTTTTCTAGAAACAGAATACAGTGAAGACAGCTCGTCCATTGTATCTACACCTCCCTCCGTGTCATTATAACACATTATTATTTATGGCTTTTGTTTTTCCCCTGGGGATTGATCAATGTTATCGCCATCATGCATAGTTGAAAGGAGAAGGACAAGTTTTCCTTTTTGGGGGCAGTATGATACTAATGTATTTCCATTATCATCAAATACAAAAATACTGGATTAGACTTGGAGCCTAGCAAGGAATTCTTGAGAACTCTCCCGCTTATTTTTCCTTACAGTCCCTACTATCATTAGCTTCTTTTCTAGGCGCTCTTCAGACAAAGGAACGCTGGTAAACCAGTTATCGGTGGTTATATTTCTATTGGATTTTTTTATTATTTTTTTTCAACCAAACGCACAACAACATCTTTGTCAGAATTTGACACTCTGTAATAACCATCAGGCTGTTGACCTGCATACATTTCCGGGTTGTTGGTGTAATACATATTTGAATCAATCAACGCAAACACTTTGACCCCATATTTTGCGGACTTGTTTTGTTTATACGGTTTGAATGGACATCTACCTCTAAAACTCTAATGATTTTCATCAATAGTTATCATTTACACCTGGTGTGTAATAGTTTTGAAATTTTTCTACTACTTTTTCTATCCATTCTCGAACTGCAGCAAGCCGGTCAATCCTTTTACTTTCCTCTCGGTTATGCAAATTATCAAATCGTAATGCAATGATTAAAAATTCAAATCGAGATAGAGACATGACACATCTAAAAAGTTGAAAGCCCTTACCATATGTTGCCCATAAATCTCTAATATTAGTATAAGACATTTTCTTCATTCCAGCTCGATATAATAAACCTATTACAGCTTTTACCTCATTTATATTTGTATCACAAGCATCCCTCTTTCTTTGGTAGTTGTCTCTTAGATTACTAATGTTTATGTTGGTGTAATCAACTTTTTTTGCAATAACTCGTCAGTAAAAATTAAACTCCAAAATTTATATGAGTGTTTTTGCATGCTTACCTAAATTTAGAATGCCTGGAGCATGCATTGATGGAATTAGTAACACTAGCCGCTTGTCCACAAGGTTTGTTTATCCACAATGAGTGCCCATCCCTGCCAATAAAAAAAACCTAAATCATCATCAGTTCCTTCTGTACTTTCTTCTGTCTCGTCAAAACTCTGTTCAGATTCACTATTTAATTCTCTAACTTCTAAATAATCTTCTGTTTCTGAACTAATGCCCCCAAAATCTTCCTCTTCATCAGAGTTTTGTCCAAAAGCATCGTTGATAAATTCATGTATTTTGTTCGTTCACGGTAGGAGTTTACCTGGGAAAGGACTTTTATCCCTACCAGAAATCTATTATATAGTAGGATATTGGTAAGAAAAAAGACCTTTCAGAGGTAAACTCCTCCCGTGAATGGAGTATACGTACGTTGCTGTTCTATTTCATAAGACATAATAATTTGTTAAATCACACGGAAATGAAGAATTAGATAATTAAAAAAAAATATATCAGTCGATAAATAAAATCAAACAAGAAAAAACTCAGACAAAAAAAACCGAGACTGCAATACATAAACACTCGCGTGGGGTAAATATGACCCCAGTATATAAAAACAGACCATTAAACGGTACGAAAGCACAATTCTAACTGAAATCAATTTCACCTTGAGAATCATACAATAGAGGAAAGGTACACTAAGTGAGGGAACAGTAGTACCAACCCTCAACTAGGTATAAACAAAAGTCCACCACTGGGGTCATATTTACCCCACGCGAGGGTTAGAGGGTTAAGGCAACAATGATGAGCTACCCGTTTCGGGGGTTGGATAGTCTAAAAGACGTAAATCAAGCAATAGATGGACTGCTGAAGACGGGAAGATTGGGGTTTGAATCACGGTTGGATTTACTGAAAGTGTTTAGAAAAAAAAATCCACTCTCTTTCCACGCCAATTCAGGTGCACTCCCTACAAATTTAACCGTTCTCATCACTAACATATTAAAGTGATTAGTAGACTACATATGTGTTTAACCCGGACGGGTAGTAAGATGTGGTGCTAAACAAAATGGTGTATTATTTAAAAGTAATATCATATTGATTTAAATATTTCAAATACAATACATTTAATTTATAGTTTGTTTATCAATACAAAAAAAAAGACAAACCTTTTTTCACTCTCTGTGTGTTACTACCTGTCCAGGATATGCGAATTTAAATGGATTTAATGGAGTAAAGCTAACAATGGTAACACTTTGAGATAATGAACCCTAATTTTAGTGGCGGTAGAGGGGAAACACATTTAGGCAAAAACCACCCACTTTGCAACCAGGTGATATTCAAACCCCAACCCCCACGTCGTCATCAGAAAAACAGACGGTACGAGCCTGACATTTAATACGCGTTACCACTGACATGGGTTTAGAAAATTTGAGAGTAATATAGTTTTTTGAAAAATATAAATATAATTTAGGAGAGGTTTTCAACTATTTGTTTATATCTTCCCTCCAATCAACTCATAAAAATTTTAAAAATAAAAAAAAGTTAAAACCCATTATTATAATTCAAAACTTCTTCTAACGCAAACCCTTGGTCGATCAGAACTGATCCAACGAGAGGTATCAAAGAAGTAATATCAAACTTTTTCCCACCCTAAAAAATGTCTATACAATAGTAATAATAATAAAGTCAAGAGTCGTAACCGAATATAGGTCACGTTAGTGATGCCATCCCTGCGTTACTTTATCGTCCCCAATACAATATGAGCTCTTCTTCGAGACTGGACAAAGTCGATCAAATATTTGCTCTCCCCCCCCCCC
>CABFOW010006391.1:0-12227 GCA_902141385.1 Timema californicum | reverse complement strand
AAAAAAAAAAAATACCAATGATAGATAGGGAAGGAGGAGAGTGGATCGATGAAAAACCTTACGATGCCATATGTGTATAAATAAGGGGTAAAAAATGATGAAAAAAGCCTTACCTAAATTATTAAGGATGACCTCGATGGTGAGATTATCGTACAATACCCAGATCATACATTTGGCAACACTGCGAGCGTATAAGGTACACAAGATACAAACTCTCGACTCTGCTTGTTATGACGTGTTGGGACAACTAGTATCATGTTCCTCACCCTTCACTTCCATTAACTACCCCCTTTCTCCTCCCCTAAACCATGCTAGGACAACAAGAGCTTGTCCTCTCAACCCAAGTGCGGGGCTCCTGGTAAGGGAGCCAAGAGGGCTGGGTTGGAGGAGGGGGGTGGGATTTAGTTTGTTATTTCCCCCTCCCGCCGCGAAACATGGACGCGCCACTGTTGTTGGCTCAGCTGTTGTGTGGCAACAACTCAGACTGGTGTCACATTAAGGAGTGAAGGGGAGGGGGAGAGGAGTTGGGATTGAAAGTTTGTACAAGGCCATGTGCCCCTTAGGTCAATAGTTTCGAACAGAATCAATTTTGGTTTTCACCACGTTTCACTATATGATCAGGTTGTACGCATATATTACAGTACAATAATGGTGTAGGAATGAGAAAGGAAGAATTTCATAGGTAATATAACACCATTTGCGTGGAAGGAGAGTGAAAAACTGTTTAGGAAAAAAAAACTTCAGTTCACCCGACCAGGATCGGACCCTGATCTCCCCATCTTCGGCTGTCTAGTCTATCACGAGGGTAACTAGTTAGACCACGCGGCCACCGAAGCGTGTATTTGTATTATTAATTTGCCAAACCCTTCCTTCCCCTCTGGCAAGACGTGTATTAATCACAAATTGTGAATGTGTGGAATGCCAGGACATAATCTTGGTTCGGGTACCACGTTAAACTGTAGGTCCTCCATTTCATCTCACAATCACCCTACCATTACACATTAGAGTAAGTGCGTATAACCCGAACAGGTAGTAAGACGCGATGCTAATAATAATAATAATAATAATGTTTGGACTCAAGAGACTTTAATCAACAATATGACACCCTTCTCAATGGTTTGATTTACGTTCTAGAGTTTAACTTTGGACAAGGGTTAGATAAACAAAAGTATGGTAAAGTATTTGAAATAAAGATTTATTTTTAGTGATTAAAGTATGTTCTGTTTGTGTACTTGCTTGTTTTTAAAACTTGTGTTAAATATAGTATTTGGTTATACAAATAAACGAATTTTATTTATATTCAACTAAATTAAGGGCTTGGCTATAATATGTGTCACACAAACATTAATTCATTTATTTGATGAATTTTTAAATAAAGAACCCTTAAAAATTCAAACTGTTTAATTTAATATTACATCACATCGATAAAAATATATCAGTAATTATTTTAACTCTAATAAACTAATTTCGCCTGCATGAAAATGTTACTTTTATATTATAACGTCATGGATAAAATTAACACATTTAATATAATATAGGTATCTAATCCTTTGTTGAAAACAATCATGTATGTTTGTACTATGTTATATAAAAAAGTTATTTCATAAACAAACTGTTAATCTTCTTAGGTTTAAAATAGATCTATTTAAAACTTCTGAACAACAACAAAAACCACCTAATAAACACATAAAACCGATCTGATATAGATTTGAAACGGTTACAAAATAAGCCGTTTAGTATTTGAATGGTACAGGGGAAAAAATAGGGAAAGTCGTATTACACACTTTTTATAGGAAAACGACATTTATTTCTCCCAGCAAATACTTTTTTTAAATTAATTAATTCAAATATGGCCGAGGCGTCTTTTAATCATAATTTCAAAAGGATTATAAAGGAATCATGATTGTCTAACAGATAGTAGCACTAACTCAATTTGAGTTTAAACAGGACACTCCTCCTTTTCCCCCTGTATCCTTAATTTTATCATGCCTACACCTCCTGTCCTATCATTTACACCAGAATAATCACTAGTACATCGTGTACATCATGGTGTATAAATATGCAGGTTGTATAGACAACAAATAAATAACAGTTATTGTTAATTGTGTGGCGACATGGTCTAAGGCCTCATCTCGCAATAGACTAAACTGACGATGACGGTGGAGATTGGGGTTTTATCCTGGTCGGGTGTACCGAGGGTGGTTTTTTAAATAGCTTTTCACTCTCTACACGCAAATGCAAGTACACTTGTTTTAAAAAGTTAACCTTACTCATCCCTAACCTATTAGCGTAATTACTACATATGCGTGCAACCTGAAATGATAATAAACATGGTGCTAAAAAAAAGTGTATGGTTAAAAGCAGTTACATATGACGTGTACAATATATATATATATATATATATATATATATATATATTCCAGCCGTTTATCACTCCAGGCAGACGAGATAATTACTAAGCTAAATTCTGTCGTCATTAAAAAATATTTGAAAAGAACACGACAAGAACGCTATAAAAATAAAAATTATATATTCAGTTTCTGGCTATGCATCCAAGCTTACCGTATATAGTGTAGGGGCAAAAAGGTAAAGTTTGAGAAGAAATGTGCACACATTTGTGAAAATCCATTTAGAAAAAAATCCTCAATGCACCTGACTGGTATCGAACCCCAATCACCCCGACCTTGGCAGTCTAGTCTAACATGAGAATAGCGCGTTAGATGATGCGGCCACCGAAGCGGGTCGTTGGTAAGTTTACTGACGTTTTATTCATTTTCGGTTTACTTTAAATTTATATAAATAATATAATAAAAAATAAGTAAAAATGGTTTCTCGGAATTAAAAAAAAATCTTTTTCCCACTAATTGTGCTTATCTCTGCGTTCCTTAGGGATAATTCTGGGTAACTTCCAGTGACTTATCGTGGAGTGTTGCCGGAGTAAACATAGCTCGTTTAAAGTGTACCTGTGAGAATTTATCATCACTCTATAGAACATACAATGGTTAAGAATGCATGGAAATACATTTCCTATTATAGGTATGTACTATGTAGTGTAGAGCCCATGTATGATTCTTCAAATAGGGACAGATTCTGAGAGAATATGTCACAGATAGGCCTACAGTTTAAGGTAGGTCGAGGGCAGAATTTGTTTGCAGTTTTTGTAACAAAATATTTGTTTGTCTAAATAAATCAAATATCGATTCACCAAAAACATAGAGTTAAATTTTCTTCGCATGGTTATCTCAACAGTAATTCTTGAATAGCTGTCAAAAGTGACCTCGAATTTAATGACGACTTTTTCTCTTCATTTAAAAAGCTTATCTAGTGCCACTATACTCTTGACAGATATTCAACAACTGTTGATGTTACCATGGGAAGAAAATTAAACTTTATGTGTTTACTGGAGAAGTATTTTATTTATTTTGGTAAAAAAAAGTTTTGATATAAAAACTACAAAAACATTGTTCTTAACTTATGTTCTCTACACTAAAGATTGGCTAGTTTTGGCAAAACTACACTGCATGCTTGGATAACCTGAACAAGTAATAAGACGCGTTGAAAAAAAATAATTGTTTCTATCTATGGGCATTCGAGTGCATACGTTTAATATTTCCCTGGTATGCCCATATGGGTGACATAAGCCATAATGCCAACAACATCTTTCCGGTTTTAGGGAATTAATGTTCTATTATTCATATTAGCATCGCGTCTTACTACCCGTTCGAGTTATACGCACTTACGCTAATGTGTAATGGTAGGGTGATTGTGAGATGAAATGAAGGACCTACAGTTTAACGTGGAATCCGAACCACGGTGGAGGCCTGGCATTCCACACATTCACGAGATGTCTTGTCAGAAGTGAAGGAAGGGTTTGGTAATCAGATAAATCTTTGCCGGGACCGAGGATTGAACCCCAGCCGCCAGCATAGAAGTCTGACACCTTACCCCTAGACCACCAGGTCACCCAATTAATGTTCTAAGATTGTGTGGGCAACTATTATCCAACATAAACAAAACTTTGTGTTATTCGTGTTTACACATCCTCAAATGGTAATTATATGTATGTTTGTTAGATATTTCGCTTGGTATCGAAGTTTTAAAGATAATATTTATTCCTACACCTTTAGGCTGACTTTTTATAACCGATATAATTTAAAAAGATCATTTTTGGACATTCTATATAGTGTATGTGTATATAGATCAGGATCTGGATAATTCGATAATAGTTAATTCGAAAAATTGGATGGTCCGAATCCATCATAATTCTCGGTGAAGCTACTATCTAAATGCCTGGTAAAAAACAACATTTAATTCGAATTTCAAAAGGAAATATTTGGATAACTCGAAGTCAATCGTTAATTTGGTCGAGTTTCTACTTATTTCAAACCTAGGTTAATGATCTTTATTAAATCACCCAATATGTCAATAAGTTAAATAACTATAAATTTGTTGACGCATAGTAAAAGAGAAGATTCACTGAATCCAAACCAGATGTAAAATATAATCTTTTTAATCTAATCGGTGAACTTGAAAATGTTTATTTTTTACGTCAAGATAAGCAAACTACAACAAACTAAGTTCATTAATTTTTTCAATGTAATGTCATGAAATTGCAAAAAACTGATTTAATTCTGTAATCTTCTTATTAATTTTTCCAAATTTTTATAGTTTGTGTTTAAATTAAATTAAATTAAATTGTGTAAATATATATATATATAGTATGAGTGTTTTATATAGCTTATATAAAAAGTGTATTTATATGCAGCATACTTTGAGGTTGTTGATTTATTTTGTACCAGTTGCCTAGATACTCATAACAATGGTTAGTTCAAATTTGGGAGACTTAGAATTGTTTTAAATATCCCCTGAACCTCGAATTAAAAAAGGTTCTACTATATTTCCACCCACCAAAGTAGAACAATGTTCGTGGCTTTATAAATATTACAAGTTTATATTGCTCGATGAATGCACAGCTTCACATATAACTAGTGTTTGCACTAACAAAAATGGCCGCGCAGCACTTAATCACACGCTATTATTTCGCCCATACACACATCATACCACCACATACCCATCCCTCTTCTGCCCCTCTCAACAGTCAAGTAAATACTAGATAAAACACCCGAAAGCGAGGGATTTTACCGACTAATCCACCGGGGTATGGCCTCGTTCCGTTTACCCTTCCTCCGTCCTTGTGTAAATTCCAACAGGATCTGAGTGATATTACAGGAGTGGTAAATTTCAATACTCTGTAAGTAGATATACGGGTGATACTATTATTGCTACATTTTTAATTTCTCGCAAATCTTAGGGGAAAGGAAGTATTGTGATAGTCAAAAAATCTAATTCGAGATTTTGATTGATGTTGAGTTTTCATGACACCCTGAAAAAGGTTTTCGCAATTCCCTCTGTTTGTTACTCCCCGCCGAAAACCAAAACCTTTACCAATTGGGCTAGAACATGGAATCAAAAGTTTTCATAAGTTTCTCTAAAGGTGTTCTTTTGTTTAAAATACCGATCTAATTCTAAAATTAAGGTTAGTATGCTGTAGGGTAAAAAGAAAATAAATTGTCTAGAATTTGGTTTTAACGATTTTGATTAAGCCTGTGTGAATTCCTCATTTGCAATTTAGAATAGAATCCGAATCTTGACTAACCTACTTGAATCGAATCAGAATCAAATCTCATGCCTAAAAAACTGTCTAGTCGAGTCTGAATCGTATATTCTGCCTTAACATTTTTTCGAATTGAACCCGAATTGAATCTCGTGCTAGATTTTTTTTATCGAATCGAATCCTATTCGAATCCTTTGTTACAAAAAATTGGAACAAATATTTTATTTTAAAAATAGGTTAAGTTGTAATTCTATTAATTTGAAGGTGACCTGATGGTCTAGGAGTAAGGTGTCGTACTTCTATTCTGAAGGTTCGGGTTTCAATCCTCGGTACCAGCACAGATTTATCTGATTACCAAACCCTTCCTTAACCTCTGACAAGACGTGTATTAATCCCAACTTGTGAATGTGTGGAGTGCCAGGATTCCACGTTAAACTGTAGGTCATCTATTTCATCTCACAGTCACACTATCATCACACATTAGCGAGCGTATAACCCGAAAGGATAATAGGACGATAATATTAATAATGATTAATTTGTTTGGGATCTATTATGATACAGTTTAAAATCAGATCTGTGTTGAATATTTTACAATGTTATGTTTCCAAATCCAATCCAATAATAAAATATTTAAAAAAGTATTCGTAAACATTTTAGATACATTTTATGTTTATTTAAAATATAATGTAACAAATATTTCAAAAAATTATAAATCAGATAAAGTTCACATCACCTTTTTAATCATAATATAATATATTCACTGTCACAACCAATTGTCACTCAAGGG
The DNA here is from genome assembly GCA_902141385.1 of Timema californicum. Taxonomy (NCBI): domain Eukaryota; kingdom Metazoa; phylum Arthropoda; class Insecta; order Phasmatodea; family Timematidae; genus Timema; species Timema californicum. The sequence goes on along the minus strand of CABFOW010006391.1, from coordinate 5,826 downwards.
ATTCATTTATGACCTAGAACTCAAACTAATTTCTTTATTCACTTTACCACGCAATTTATTTCGGTCTTATTATAAAATTAATTTGCTAACTAAGTATGAATGGATTTCAACTTTGAGATAAAAACTCTAATACGAATCTAATATTTATTTAGATTCAAAATTTCCAATTGAGCTCGAATCTTTCAATATTAATATTCATAATGTCAAATCGAATCAGAATCTTACTAAGATTCAGATTTGAATTCGAAATTTCAACGGTTTGCACAGACTTAATTTTTATTACAATTTGTATTTAGGCATTGTTTAACATTTATAACAAAAGTTTCATCGGCTAATCCCTTGAAAATTACATACATTTATTTCTTCTAATTGAACTTTAGGGAAAGAGGAGTTGAAAATTCACTAAACATATTATGTGTTTCTGTAACAGTGTTAAGTATTTTCCTACATGAGGATATGTAAGATACCTCCTAGTTTCCAAGCTACAATAGATCCTCGTTAATTAGAACTAATTGGGACCGAAGCCTGTTTGGATCAGCGAAAATTCAGGTTAAGAGGTTAATACAGGGATATGCAGTATTTACACGAATTTTAAATTAAGGTTGAATGAGCTTAGCCAAATTTTTATTTATTTAGCTGATGTATAACACGCAAATATGTATCGTAATTATTTGTAGTTACAGGAAAACACATTGTGTTGACTACAACATGTAAATATTAAGCATTTATTATCAGATATAATTGTTTCTTACAATTCTATTTTAACCTAGAGCTTGCTAGCAAATAAAATAAATTTTATTTGGCTTAGTTCCCCCCCGCCCCTCCCGTTTTCCAAAAAGTGTGTTCAAATTATCTGAAATGTTGGATTTGCCAGGCTCGATATAACGGGGTTTTACTGTATAAGCAATTAGGTTCAAGGCAAAGGAGTAAGAAAGTCTGCATGGTACATATACAGTGAAAAATAATCACAGAATCAGTTTTTATAATGTTCCTAGAACCATGGTTATATCAAAGGTTAAGTGACACATATAATGGTGACACTAAGTTAATAAATTAAATTGGATTTCACCCGCTTCAGTGTCCACATGGCTTATCGCGCTTCTCTCGCAATATACTAGATTGCCAATAACGTGGAGATCAAGGTTCGAGTCTCGGTCGGGTGTACTGAGAGTGTTTTTTCTAAATAGTTTCCTACTTTCCCTTCACGCAAATGCGGATACACTTCCTTTAAATAAAACTTTCCTAATCTCTAAAACCATTAGTGTAAATAAATAGTAAATAAGCGAACGAGTAGTAAGAAGTGGTGCTAAAAAAAAAGATTTCCCTAAGCCAAACGTCGGCGGTTCTTAGGCTTAGTCACGTTTCACATCCTTTGTGTACACACACGCAACTCAGAGTGTGTGTGACCCGCTTCGGTGGTCTCATGGCTTAAGCCGTCACTCTAGCAATATACTTTTCACCGACGATGGAGGCATCAGTGCTCAAATACTTGTCTAATGGCTATCAACAAATTTGTTTTCCCCTCTCCTTCCACTTAAATGCTGCTACATTTCTTCTAAATTCAACCTGGCTTTATTATACTGTGTGTATACGGATAACCCAAAAAGGTAGTAAAATGCGTTGCTGACACACACACACAAAATCATGTGTTGGATTGAAATATGAAAGATGGATGACCTATACTTCTTGCCACAGCCAGTAGAATTTCACAGTAGTGACCAATGAGAGTGTATATCCACTTAAGACTGCTCTTTGTTCGGATTTTGGAAGGTGAAAAAATCACCATGGTGGGTTACACTATGGTTCAGCTTATAAGATCGGGCCATATGGTAATCGACCAACGTAAGGCTGACAACTTGGTGGGTGCATGATCTAAGCCTTAGATCAGCGGTTCTCAAACTGTTTGAATGGTATACCACCCCATTAGTTTCCATAATTTGGGGTACTATCAATAAAACGCTGAACATTTATTATTTCGGTACATTTTTTAATGCGTCCAGGGATATAACACCATTCATACAATAAGTTTTGTATTTATCATTATTTAACATTTCTATTCAATCGATACGTATAATAGTGTACAAATATCAAGAAAATGTATTAAAAAAATACTAATTTATACCACTTCAACTACTGTCTAGATCTCTCTTCCTTTTGGTTAGGTTGGACATTATATATTTTAAATCTTGATTAGAACTTATCTTGTTACGACTTTAAATGGTTTGTTTCATTTTGTTTCTCCTGGCGCACCATAAGGAATAATTGTACGTACCGCAGTTTGGGAACCACTGACTTAGACCATTCAACCACTGAAGTGGGTAGAAGGAATTTTAATCTACACCAAATTTTGAAGAAAATCTTGCACAACCCTATAGAGAAGTAGGTACACACTTATAGACATAAGCCTTCTAATGTCGTGTCAACAACAACAACAAAATCTTTTACATAGTTGGGGGTACATGAAATTTAGATTTAAAAAAACCCACATCGACCATTTTCTGTTTTACAGTAGGCCTACTTTCTCTATATGAGCATATCAGAAGAGGAAACATATCTAAATCTCTAGAAACTTTGTAATCAGAGGATACGTGAGTAGAACGGCCATCTCAATGTGTGCTGTTGTGTCACTTCCTAAAACACCAGTCCTTTTTTTTTTAACACAACAAACAGGATCGTAATCTTAGCTCCTTCCGCTCCCCTTATTTTCCCGACCTTGTCCGTAGGGGGTAAATAAGAGTACTATTAGTGGATCAAGAATCAACGTGTCTGTTTTGCAGTCGAACTCTTGTGCACGCGTCGTTTGCGGAGCGCCCTTGGGAGAAAAGAATAGGAGGGTGGGGGGAGTTGGTTCGCCCCTTCAAATCCCTCTGCTACCACTAAACATAAACCTTTTCAGTGATGCCGACCTACGTGAAGGGTGAAAGAGGGGATTTCAGCGCAACTCACTAACAACATGAACTCGCAAGGGAAGGTTTTCGAGGAAGCAGGTTTGCGACCTCCCTTACGGATTTAGTGTCGGATCGTCAAACATTTCCTTGATATCAAGAAAGTTGCCTTGTGGACTGGGGAGGGGGAACGTTGCTTTTCTATGGCTTCTGTGTTTCTCAAAAGGTTTCTGGATCCTCCTAATTTTGTTTTAGAATCCTTTCTAAAGTTGTTCCTGCTGAACTAGCCCTCTTTTAGAATACAGTTTTTTTGTAATTTTTTTTTTTTCGAAAAATCTTCCCAGAATTTGGACGAAGAGAATCTATAACTTCTTTAGATTCCTTTTGTTTCATATGAGTTAGTTTAATTTATTTTTATTATTTATATATTTGTTTAAATATTTTTTTCTTGTAAAATCCACTTTGGTGGCTGCGTGGTCTAACGCGCTACTCTCATGGTAGATTAGAATGTCGATGACGGGGAGATTAAGGCTCGAATCTCGGTTGGGTATAGGCTTACTGAAGGTACTTTTTTCCAAAATTGTTTTTCACTCTTCCTTCACGCAAATGCTGGTACATTTCTTCTAAATATAACCTTCCTAATTCATAAAACCATTAGCGTAATTAATACTTAGGCGTATAGCCCGATTGAATAGTAAGACACGATGCTAGAAAATAAAATCCTGTAAAGGTTTTTTGAGAGTTCTATTATAACTCTGAGGCACTTCGGTGGCCACATGGTCTAAAAGGCGTCACCAACGTGATAAACTAGATTACCGATGATGGGGAGATCGGTGTTTTGAGTTTCAGTCGGATGTACATAAATGAAATGCGAGTACATTTCCTCTAAGTTAAAACCTTCCTTATTCCTAACAAATAATATATACTATATATGTGAACACTACACACGCTACATACACACACAAAAGGAAAAAACCTTTTATTAATTATGAGTTAATAAAAACTTTGACCCTTTAAATCTTTGTAACTGAATCATATAAAACAAGGATTACTAACACATTTAACATACTGCGATTTAAACTGCTTTAGGATCAGCGTGGTGGGTAGGCTGGGGAGCATAGTTGCCACATTGCTGGAGTTTGCGCGTTACTACTATGCAAGAATACTCAGTGACTGTCAAGAAATCAGGCAACGTGCATAGGTTGCTATGACAACTACCCTTCACAAATTGGTCGAGCATGTGACAGGCCTCCACTCCCCACTCCGGCTGCGCTGACTCAATCCTAAAGCAGTTTAAAACGCAGTATAGTTGGAGTTTCAACTGACGAGGCGATCAGAGTTCAAATACTGACAGGTTGAACCGAATGGGATTTTTTCTTAAATGGTTTCCGACTTTAGCTCCAGACAAATTTGGGAACATTTATTCTAAATCGGGTGAGCTGGCGGTCTAGGGGTAAGGCATCAAAATTATTTTCTAGGGGTTCGGGGCTCAATCCTTGGTCCCGGCACAGATTTATCTGATTACCAAACCCTTCCTTCACCTCTGACAAGACATTTTGTGAATATGGGGAATGCCAGGCCTCCGCCGTGGTTCGGATTCCACGTTAAACTGTAGGTCCTCCATTTCATCTCACAATCACCCTACCATTACACATTAGCGTAAGTGCGTATAGCCCAGACGGGTAGTGAGACGCGGTGTTAATAGTAATAATAATATTCTAAATCAGACCTTCTACTTCTTTTTACCTATATAATTTGTGTTATTAAATGCTTTTTACACGGACGCAACAAAAAAAAATACACAGGACGAGATGTATATTCAAACTAATCCGCTACAAGAATAACAGTGAATATAAAATGCCCCAGTATTTTTTGGATAAAATATTGGGGGCATGTTGGTTGCACCCGTGTTGGTAGCGCCTTTTGAAAAATCGGAAGCGTTTGCACCCGCCTAAAATAGATAGTAAGTGTTCGCGTTCGTCGGAGAGTCAAAGCCTTGATACTAACAACTGTAAGTCATTAAGAGGACGTATATGACGTTTAGTTTTTGATCGGTTTTGTTTAAGAACTACATACTAGTATGAAGGAATGTTGGTAGGATAGGCTAGGTTATTCATTGATCTGATTGATATCTCTAATCTGCTGGAGGGGAAATAAAACAAAAGTTAACTATTTTTGAAAGGAAATTACATAAACAAATATTGTAAATACAAACATTTACCTTCCTTAGAACAATGAGAAAGGATTTGAATATAAATTGGGTTGCAAACACACAAGGATATTTTTCCCAGGGCGCAAACACACAAGGGCTCAACTAACACGTTTTTGGTGAGGGGAAGAAATTACCATCAGTGCACCCACCTGGATTAAAAGCAATTTCACATTATACTTACACAAGGCTATTCAGACCTTTGAATAAAAAAAGCATTAAGTTGTAGGGGGTGAAAACGGTGAATATTTCGACGCAGTGAACTTGGGGAACACGATGTCAAGTGGCGACGCTACGAGATGTCAAATTTGTCGCTGTATGCACCTGAGAGGGAAGGGGAGGCAAAACATTGATATTCAGCACATAACAAGCAGGGGTGGGGGTGGGGTCGTAGATGTAAATTATGACTAGTAACAAGCATTGAATTGCCTGACAAAAGTGTAACGAACTAACCACTCTAGACCTGTATTGCCCAAAATTGCTGCACTTATTCATTGGTCAAGAACATATATACGGTACCCTAATATAAATGCAAGTATATTAAAGTATAAATCTATGACGTCTTTGTGATCTTTCAAATCTGTGGGTAGTAGGCGGCACTATGGCCGGGTTCTAGTTTTAGGTGTGTTTTTTTATAGATTGTCCAGAGGATTAGTTACTCTCATTATAAATATTCAATGTTGTTTAGGCTAGCCTAAACAACATTGAATATTTATAATGAGAGTAACTAAT
>CABFOW010006390.1:14881-32635 GCA_902141385.1 Timema californicum | reverse complement strand
GAGAGTTGGTGAGCCTTGGTGAGTGAAACCTCCATATTTATAGGTTGTAGGTTTTTGGATATCCGTTGTTTGGAACATCGTTACAACACCAACTCTAATACTAGTCAAAATGAGACCTGTCCTTCATACTGGAGGGCACAATAATTAACCAATTAAATAAACCTTTTTTAATTTTGAAGTCAACAAGACTTGAAATGGTTTAACTGTCAATTAGACATATATAAAACTATCAAACAAAATGAGAGTCGCCTTTGGTTGTATACACAGAACATACAGAATATCAAACATGCCTAGGTAACAAAAACTAGACTCTAAGTCATAAGGACTTAACAATGTTTTCAGAATACTTAAGCAATTGAAGTATATCCTCCTGGCTAGTGCGGCGGTGGATCTGACGGCCAACACTCCATGGTCGCCCTTTCCTTCGTTGAGTAACGTTGTACAGGTTCCTCCTTCGACGCTGGGTTGTAGTAGTTTGGGTATAATGTGAACCTGAGAGGCAGCCTTTACATACTTTTCAAATCTGACTTGAACGGAACAAAACAAAAAGGGTGATAAACTCAGAAATATAGAACAGGAGAAATGGAAGAAGGTGGGGTGAAAGGAAAATGAAGCAGGAGAGCCGCTTGCGGGGAAGGGGAAAAACGTGGTTCCTTGGACTGTCGCTAATCTTCTCTGACGGGAAGTGGGTCACTAGGTCGAGTTCATTCAATACTTTTTTCTTGATCAGGTGTAGTTATGATAGCATGTGTGGCTGCAGTTAGGCCGCCATCATTGAATAATTTTTCTTTTCTAACACGTGGTGAACAAATCCAAAACATATTGAAATGGTGAGTAAATACCAAAGCATCTTCTATTTAAATATATCCGTTTTGATTTTATTTTTTGGCTTATCATTGAATAATTTTTCTTTTCTAACACGTGGTGAACAAATCCAAAAACATATTGAAATGGTGAGTAAATACCAAAGCATCTTCTATTTAAATATATCCGTTTTGATTTTATTTTTTGGCTCAGCTATTATTTTTATAATAATGTGTGATATAGACGTCCTTTACAATATTTTCTTGTAGGCAGCATGGCAAATCTATGTTAATCTATCCGATATCATCCAATTGAAAGGTTATGCGATAAAGTATTTTATTCATAAATATGATTATGTTAATCCTCTTATTTGATATCTGCTACAGTATTTATCAAAAGGCGATTTTTTTTTAACAACCACGTGTCTCAATTTAGGGAGACAAGTGATTGTATTTGACCTCATCTAGTCAGGGAAAATAAACTTTGAGGTAAATTACTTTTAAATATGTTAATATTACTTCTTTATTTCGTTTCTATTATCGTAAATTATCAAAATATTGATATTCAATTGTAGCTGTCCAATCTGCCTGATTGACATGCTACATTTAGGGTGTTCAAAGTGCGGAACACGGCTAGTTTCATATAGTGGCCCGCACATATAGTAGTTCCTCTCGCCCCTTGTTGGCGCCTCATTTGGCTATGTATTTAATGTTGGATTGTACCATCTTTGTTGTATACCCAAGGGTAAGAGTAGTTGTTTATATATAGTATTGAACGCTCCAGCAGTACCCACCTGGAAAAGACCGGTCATAGTACTACATGGTGTTTGCACCTGACTGTTAGCCATCTGTGTGTATATAATAGATCGTCCATTTACTGTTCATTATTTAGAGTATCTATGGAACTCTTCTTTAATTTAACTCATGCTATATGACCCATATTTAACCTAGTAGCTCTAAATATATATTATTTACAGTAGTGTGGTTTATTAGTTACTCTTTCACTATGTTTTATGTTTATACCCTTCTGGCTGTAGTCTGGCGCAATTCCAACTACCTTTGTGTTTTTTATACTTAACTCCTATTCTAACTGTTACTACAGTAGCCCCATGGCTTCTTTTGTGCTGACTGACAGCTCACAGCTGACTTATGACAGTCAAAATTTAGGCATATATCTAAATTTTGACCGTCAGAAGTGACAGCTGCTAAACACATGTTTTTTCATATCATCTGGTTCGGCGTAGGGATACGTAATTTGGTCTGGTAACATTTTAAAGCTGCCAGTCAGCACCAAAGAAGCCATGGGGCTACTTTATGTTGTTTTAGACACTTATTCTCCAGAGCTACGACAAGGTCCTATATTTCTGAAGTTGTTAAATCCTACCATATGTTCAATCTAAAGGTGTTTTTTTCCTTTTGCTTTGAATTAATACTTGATACTCCCAACTTATTTTCTGACACTATATACTGTACCCGATATTTAACTTTAAATCTTGTTCTTCTCCTGTAAATCTTTATCTCATCTTATCTTTTGTTATAATACATTTATTTCTGTTACTTAAGTATTATTTTATGTTTCAGACACATGACCCATCTTATTTCCTTATCATGTATTTACCTTGTACCAGTAATCGTTACCTCCTCTGAATATTAGAGAGAAGGGGAAGCAGCGATTCAAGACATGCATCCGTGTGCGTCATAGTTAAATTATACATAAAAAAAATATCTACTGTTGGAGAGTATATTCTAAATAAATATTGTATATAAATACATATATATATATTTATATATAAATACATATATATATTTATATATAAATACATCTATATATATTTATATATAAATACATCTATATATATTTATGTATAAATATATTTATATATAAATACGTTTATATATATATTTATATATAAATACATTTATATATATTTATATATAAATACATTTATATATTATATATACATAATCGGGGTCAAGTTATATTTTTTCCAATACAAAATATTTCACTCATAAATATTTCATGGTCAAATTATATTCCAAATATCTTGTTTACAATCCTTACAGTCTCCAAACAAATAAAATAAGTTTCTATTATTTAAAATATACATGTTTATGAAATATAACGTTAAATTTTGCTAGTATCACAACCATTTTACATAGTTCAATACCTCAGATGAATGCCCTGTGTGAGGAGAATGGTGTTTACAGTGTTAAATTATAATATTATAGTAATTATATCACATATACATTTGGATCAACTGTCTTGACTGCTTCCTCGAGGTAGTTCTTGATGGAGGTTGCCAGAGTCACCGTTAAGGTACTGGAGAACTCGTCGGACAGGTAGCTCTCGATCTGACTGTCGAGATCTTCAGGTATGTCTTCCTGTGAATACAATCCCGACCAGTAGTAGCTGTAAGATAGAGTAAAAGAGGTTTTCATGGGTAGATTCTAGTATCAGCATGTGGCTTATTCAGGGAGTAAACTGAATGCCAGTGATGACCTAGCCTGGGCCATTACTGTTAATTATAATAATGGCATGTTAGGCTACTTCAATCTGCAGTTCAGTTTGTGGAAAGATTAATTAATACTAATGTACCGTTGTCCAAGGGAGCCCTGAATGTACTATTCGTACATTCTTCATATGTAAACTATTTTCATGTCCCGATGAGATGAGAGGATGATGGTGAGGATTGTGAAGATATTAAAATAACCTAAACCCGTCTTGGTGGCGTAGTTGGCTAACGTGCTTGTCGTGTTAAGCTCGACTGCTGAGGACGGGGAGATCGAGGTTCGAATCTCTGTCGGGTAAGCTGGGGGGGGGNAAATGGTTTTCCACTCTCCCTCCACGCAAATTCGGGTTCTCTTCCTCTAATTCAACCTTCCAAATTCCTAATCCATTAGCGTAATTAGTACTTAAAGCGTATAACCCGAACGGGTAGTAAGACGCGGTGCTAAATATTATTATTATTAAAATAACCTAAGACGAACTAACTAAACCCTGATGACAGTAGGAGGTATTCCTCTTTCAAAAAATAGTCCCTTATTAGACTTGAAATTGGGTCATCAGTCAAGGGATCTGACCACTCTACCACGAGACCAGTTGCAATAAGTGTTAAGAAGGATAGATAAGTCACCAGCGAGGACCGCTACAGTGGCCTTGGTTTGATCCACCAAGGTTTACGATAAAGAAGATGCACTACCTTAAATTATTATTATTATTATTATTATTATTATTATTATTATTATTATTATAGAACCACTTCTTACTACCCGTTCGGGTTATACGCACTTACGCTAATGTGTAATGGTAGAGTGATTGTGAGATGAAATGGAGGACCTACAGTTTAACGTGGAATCCGAACCACGGCGGAGGCCTGGCATTCCCCACATTCACAATATGTCTTGTCAGAGGTGAAGGAAGGGTTTGATAATCAGATAAATCTGTGCCGGGACCGAGGATTGAACCCTGGACCGCCAGCACAGGAGTCTGACACCTTACCCCTAGACCGCCAGGTCACCCCACTACCTTAAACCTACCACATTATAAAATATTTTCAATTATCTTGGTTTTCAAAAGAATAAATGAAACAAAAATGAAATTAAAATTTATGTTTCCAATTAAGGATTACAATTTGGAAACCAATGGTTGAATTAGGTTGTCATGGATTACTATGCTTTCCTATTTATATTTAAAAAATGAAACGTAGACTATCGTGAATAAAATATTTTAAAGAAAAACTGTAATTTATTCATATTCTAATTATATAGGTTGGGACCTAATCCATTAGACGATTAGTAAGTGGAAAATTAGTACTTTAATTTAAAAGTGAATATTCATTAGCTAAATAGAAGACAGCTACATATTCCAATTTTTGAAAATAATACCACTCAGGAGAGTTCCAATGGACATAAGACAAACCTCAGCACTTTGTTACTCCCTTTCCTCAACATAGATCGTCTGATTGTCTCCACTCCACCCTGAATAATATTTATTCCTGTTGTAAAACAATTATAGTGGTGTGTTGGTTGTCCTACAGTTTAAATGTTTCTTTTATCACGATTATCACTGCGATAAGTCCAGGAATTTTAAAGAGGGAGAAAGGGGGAGTGAATACATCGAGATCACACTCCATCTCGTATAACATTTATTTACTAATTTGAATCTGAATTACTCTATTTACATGTAGCTTTATTTTTGAATTTTGATTATTCATCCAGACTAATTTTGTTTTGTATTTTTTAAACATATACTTTCTCTTGACCCCAGAGAGAAATATTGTGATCGTCAAAAATATCAAACGCGATTTTTGATTATAAATATTGACGTTTAAAAACTAAACCCTTAAACCTAAATATTGTTTTCACAATGCCATCTGTCTTTACAAAAAAAACAATTGAAACGACAGTTTTCCCATGATACTGAAATCCAGGTTACTTTAAATACATAAATTTCGACTTTTAGTCACTCCCCCGCATATACCTTATACACAGAATAGCTTATCAATGTAAAATTGTAGATTTTTGAAAATTAAAAGTCTCTTATTTGAAATATATTTTTATAAAATAAACAGTTTCTGAGTAATAGGCCAATATTTTATATAAAATAAAAAAATTAATGAAAAATAAATTTTTATATAGGTCTTTAATTGATTGTTATGATATATTTTGGACTGAGATGTTCCTCTTTTCTTTAAAATATTTCATATATGCCCTTTGGTAAAATGTTGGTGCAATATTGAATATTATTTGGTTTCACAAAACTGACAGTATTTTAATATATGTGTCTTTAAAAAAATGGCAGAGAAAGACATAGAGATGCTTGAACACGGGTTTTACCGTTATACAAAAAAAAAGCGTGGGTGTAGATGAGCCTAGAGCCAGTAAGAGAGAAGGGTCAATGTGGTGCTGACACCTACTTCTAATAAGTATAACTAACTACAAACAAAATAGAGCACAACTGGCTCAGTAGGTATATTCACACTAAACAGGATCAATCCTCTATAAATGATCAGCCAGCTATTACTCACATAGAAAACTACATTAAAATAATCAATGGCACTTATTTTAACTACACAATAAATGTAGATGTAGATGGAGTAGATTAATAAATTACAGATAATATTAATAACTAATAGATCAACATTAACTAGTCGATAGTAGAAAATAGCTTATTTAGAGATAAGCACCAAAATACTCTTTTAATATAATTTAAAAAAATAGTTTTAAGCTCACTATCAATAGCTTAGAATTTTAGTTAGTACTGAAATTTATAGAAAATACCGGTATTTACATTTCTTTTGTACAAACTATGTAATTTTTATATTATTTTTAAATCATTTAATGAGATAAACGTTAATACCTTGAGATATATCCTATATAATACTGAGTATAAGTTACAAATTATTATCGTAGATGATCATTTTGTAGTTATATTTGAAGAGTGGGCTTATGCTAGCTGTTTTCATAACTTTGTAGGATTTAACACCAATTTTTGTGTTTGAGACCATTACGAACACATGTTATTAGACTAGTTTGTGTAATTACATAGTAGTTTTTAAGCCTGTCGATGACAGATGTCAATGTTAACCATTCTTACAAAAGTGAACCTTCAATTTGAAAGTTATTCTAGCTAGGGGTCCACTCACACACGAGACTTATAGTATGTTACATAACCAACAACTTTCATAACTTAGTGATTAAATGGAATCTAACAGTCACTTTACAGTTCTAAGAGTTTTAGCTGCCTATATTTCTCTTTGAATTAAACTCCTTTCTATTATAATTTCAATAATTTTAACAATTACCTTAAAGTGTTAGCCTTAACAAGCCTTGTGACCCCAACCAAAACATTCCAAGACCTCTAGTTTAGAAACTACTGGCTAGTGTTATTTGATATTTACCACAGAGATTTATTCGACTACAGAACAAAAGGATGAACATTAGTGTTAGATTTGAAAAATATCTCGTTTGAGACATCTCTTACCCCAAATTGGTGACTGTCACAGAACCAGCGCTAGCCTGGTAGCTACTCTCAGACTCCTTGTCCAAGGTAACACCAATGTTCATGACCAGATCCTCTACTTCAATATCGACGCTTCCAGTTATGTCGTGGGCGTCCTGATCAATGATGACGATAGTATATGTAAACTGAGACCAAACAACAAACAAATTAAGAGAATAGAAAAAATATTAATTTATATTATGTCCACTGCCTGTGAAATAAATTATTTAGTAAGTATAACTGTAATAATATATAATAGAAGTTGTAATGGAGAGAGTCTTTATTTATATACACATTACACATTTACTGCTTACACACAAATATCAATAAGCCATAAAAAAATGTTCTATAGTATGATTTTTGTAGGAAGAACAGTAGAATTTAGCTGCTAAAGTTACTAAAACAATTTAAAATATTCATACATCAAGTCATGTTATCTGCAGCTTCCACTATTGATGGATATGATTAATACCTATAAAACAACACAAATAATATGGTGAAATGTTATCACTGTTGGCAGCAAAGAAATATGTTTGAGTTTTATCTACTGTTCATCCAACCAAAATCAGGGTATATATCTACAAACATTAAAGCATTAAAAATATACAGCTCCACATTAATATATTTTATAATATTTTTATTCCGAATAACAATTTGTATTTTAAGAATTTCTTCATGATAGCAGGTAGCCAGATTATCTATTTTGAGATGTAGGCAAAACAATATTAATTGAAGTTATACTAACAAATTAGATTAATAGAAAATGTGATAATATTACCTCGAGTTCAGGGAAACGGAACAAAGAAGTCAGGTTGATGGACTGTCCTGATTGTTCATTAACATTCACGTCGTAATCTCGCATGATAACAGATAGCCCTTGTACATATCTGTCAGTTAAATATACTTGGTATGGTACTCCATCCTAAAATCACATATTGTAGCTATTAGGAACATTGTATTATGGTATTAGTGGTTCATTTTTCGTATTGTCATATTGTAAGAACTTAGATACATAGATACATACTACCATACAATTAAAAGTTATAGATTCATTATTTGAATCATTTCTTGGATTGCATATTAATAAGATAATTTTCTTCTGAGTCGAAAGTTCATTGCCTCACTTACAAAATTAAGCCAACTATCCCTATCTTGAGCTAATTATATCCATTATACCTTATTGCATCCTATCTTTTTCATGTCCATTCTAATGTTATCCTCCCATCTGCATATAGATCTTCCCACCAAGTTTACTAGTAAATACCTTTAACACTGTTCTAAATTCTTCCATTTGCATTGCATGTCTTGGTCACTGTAATCTACGAGACTTTATTATCCTTATAATAACTGTCTTGCGACAAGAACAGGTTATGTAACTCATCATTATATAATCTCATACATTATTAAGTAGCCTCATCCTTTTTTGGACCAAATATCTTCCTAAGAGACTTCTTTTCAGATATAGGATACTTACTTGTTTATTTTTTGGTATGCAATGTAAGAGACCACGTTTCACACCCATGAGAGAACATCCGATAAAAGGATCGGTTTGTATATTCTGAATTTTATAATTTTTGACAGCAGGGAAATTATCGATAACTTTCTGACTGAGTGATATCATGCATTTATCGACTGATTTATTTTCCTAATTTCCAATCTAATAAAGTTATTGATAGTTAAAATTCCTCCTAATTTTTTAAAGTTGCAAATGGCATCTCTAAATAATAATAAATTGTTAATATAATATAATAGGAATAAAATAATTTTATTTATTTATCTTAATAGCTTAGGTTGACCTTTAAAAATCATTACAAGGGATTAAATTTTATCTCAAAAGAAATATGTAGCAATATTGATATGAAAGTTTTTAAATTATCCTATTTCTACTAAATGTGTGAAAATCACAAGTTTAGTATAAATATTTTTATAGAAGATTGAATCATTGAGAATCAGTGGCTCAAAACAAGCCAAGGGCCCCTTTTGAACTAGGAACCCAAATTGTTGACTTTCACATTCTAGAATTTGTGTTCGTGGAACCAATGAGAGTAAGATGTATGTAATAGCTAACAAGTGTCTTGAAGCAAGATACGGTTATAAGGAAAATCTCACTTGAAAACTCACAGTTCACTATATAATATCCTAACAAATGCATCTAAGGGAATCGCAAACAAAAGAAAATTATCTTATATAACATCTTATATAACGTTCACTAATTTGCTTAATAAAATGAATGGTAAGGTTTATTTTACTTGAATGTTGATGCGTATTATTGAAAAGCTGTTAAGTAATTTGATTTGTAAGAAACGTATATATCAACTTCCAAACATATGATTTGTAAAACCTATTGTTTCACAACCTTTTCCCACATTACTAACTAGTAATAACATAACCATAGACAATAAAAACATGCAGGTATATTCTTGTGAAGAATTGTTTTAAAGAGATGTGGGATTCGTGGGGTCAGGACACAATAAAATAGGTTTGTGCCCCCCCCCCCTTCTCTCCAACATTTGGGAAACGCTGGCTTGAAGGATTGTCATAAAATAACTTCCAATCTACGTGGCTGAGAGAGCACCAACCTAACATTAGGGAGTATTAATCGTAAGTTAAGACTGGTTTTTCATCCTCTTACTTTGAAATAAAATACTTTTGTGCCAACCGTTTAAATAAACTTTTCCCATCACAGCTTGGAGACTTTGGTATCTTAGCTGCTTGCAAAATTCTTTTGCTATCTGTTTGAATATATGTTCAAATAACAATTTTGCGGTTAATTTATATAATTATTGTTTGAAAAAAATAAACACATTTACCTTTCAATATTAATAGGTTTTTTTATATCTTTTATTTGAGCAGTTTCTGAACCGAACACAACTTTAATACCAACTAGAATCTAAATCAGGTGCAACATACAACCTCTGACTGTTAATTTATCAACTACTGTAAAGGGTACACCCAAATTTCACCAATGATGCATTTTTCAGTTGTGGGAATTTGAACCTGGGACTAATGGGCAGACATGCTATTGACTGAGATAAGGGGCCTGAAAATATACACACAAAATTCCCGATAATATCTAATAATAGTACCTCTAGATTATAGTAGAAATCCATCGACATATCAGCCTACATGAATGTTTATGGAGTTTTAAATATACTTTGTGGCACGTTCCAAGAACAGTGTCGATGACTAGATGCTTAGTTTCGAGCCAAAGGTATACATAAAGATAGAGATTGATGATCAGAACAGTAACATTCCTCAACCAAATTATGTAATCTCTTCACTCTATCTCATCTTACCAAGTGGGAAGCTGCAGCTCTCTATAACAAAACTGTGAATGTTCTACATTTCAACGTTATCTGGGTATAATGCAGTATTTCCCTTGAGCCTACATCAAAGGAGAATTAAGTCATGCATGAACTCAACATGACAGTCCATCCAGGTTATAAGATCGTGGAAGAATAAAACAAATTGATTTGCCTTCCTGTCACCAAACGAGTAGTAAAGACTTTCTGTTACTCTAGTATGTGAACGAGAACTTTGCGAGGCAACGTTGTGATTCAAATTTGGGATTGAGAAAATACATATACGCTTATATATGAAACGAGTTGGCTATGAGGACTCTTACTAGATAAATAAAATCGAAGTCACTTTTCTCAATACGTGTCATAAATAATTTTTACAACGCCTATGCTACCCTCTACGAAAATAATGGCTTACGCTATCGACATATCAGTATTATTAATATGTTTTTTTTATATAACTGGGCCATTAACCACAGGTACTAACTTAGGGTATCTATTCAGAAAGAAATCTAATACAAACAAAATTACCATTTTCTCATGCATAACAAATTACAAATTAGAACGTCTGTTTAGAACAAGTTATGTGTAATATACTTTCAGAATGGTCAATAACTATAGATGTAATCTCTTCTCAATAATTGGTTATTAGATTAATGAAATGAAGATTGATCAGTCTAGCGATTGGATATTTCAACTCATCTAAAGAACTATCTATCCAGAGGTGATGATGAATAGAAGTAAGTACTTGCAAACGCAAAATGGCGACTAGAAAAAGTACACGTGCCTGCTGAAAACGGTAGCTTTGAAATATTTACAACTTTACGTCTCATACTAGGATTAGTTTAAGATTATTTTCAAATACTGATCAATGTTAAACAGTAGATAGTACCCAGGAGATACTTTATACTTGGCTGATCACGCTTGAGACGAATGCAAAAATTCCCCAGATACTAAAGCTTTTTCTTTGATTATACATGAGCGTATCTTTCACTACAACAACTTTGATATTGACGTCAAACTATTCCATCATAAATGGACTGCAAACCCTCCACCCTCATCTCTAATACTTATAGAATCTATTTGTGAATGTTTTTTTGCCTAAGATCTCTTGAACTACTTAACTTAATCGAAGAGGTGTTTTTAATTTAATGTATAATATTTCTAATAGGAATGTTGTAGGCTATTGCTCGAACAAATCAAATTAAAAATTAATTTTCTTAACATATCTTTTTTTTAAACGCGTGACCAATTCTCCATTGAAAGTAAAACTCATTCTTTTTTCTTTATAAGTTTATGGCCAAATCCAAATATATCTACCAGCTAGAGAACTACAGAATGAATTTTAACTCAGCATGTTTTATATAATACATAATTTATCTAGAAAGGTTATAATCTATTGAAAACTATGTATTTCTTCAACAATTTGAGCTGTGACGTTATATGCAATACAAAAGTTTTATTTAAACTGTGGGTTGAAAAAAGTGAGGAATGCCACAGGTGCATCTACTCTTATGACAGTAGGGGGAAAAGATCTGAACGGAAGAGATAAACTCGGTGATAGATTATGAGATTCTGGATTTAAACATTGACACAGAACTACACGAAAGTGTAACTAAAGATAGAGTACAAGGCCCATATGTACTTACGAATAATCGTAATCATGCATGCAGCAAAAACCATCTAGATATCTTCTAAAGAGCAACGTTAACGAGCATGATAGAATTCCCAAATACTGTAAATGACATCCCAATGATGGAGGGCGCTTGACAAATATCCTTTCATGACCATTGGAATTAGATCTGGGATAGATTCTCAAATTGATTTGGAGCTGTGGAATCTCAGTTGCTCATTCAGAAAATGAAAAATGTGTATACTCGTATTTAAAACAAGGGATGTTAGTTACTATTAGCCAGCGTGACACACCATTAACAATACACTTGAAGATGATTTTATGAAAACGCTTAATTCCAATTAGATAGAGTAATATGATACCTGGAAAATGTAGTAAGCCAGTGCAGAGAGATAGAGTTATCGGTTGATGACCCCCACCCCCCGGTGTAATGAAGCGAGATGCTCTAAGCACCGTACACCTGACCAACACAGTGTGGTATTATTTGAGAGTACGGCTCAAGTTCATATAATGTTCAAATTCATTTGAAAAAATATATACATTGAGCAATGTAGCCCATGCTTCCTACCAATTAGTTTGCAAAGCACTAGGACTCTTAAAGTTTGACACAAATTAGAACCTTACTTTATCAAAAAGTACCTTGCGTCTCACACCTCTTTCTCACTTAAATATTTGCTCTCCATCATTTTAATATTTTAAACTTTGAAAATCCTGTTGCACTTAAGCTCACCCACAAGAAAAGAGTTTTGGAATATTTTGAGCACAGAATCAGAAGAGAAGACCTGCAGACGAATTTGGCTTTAGTTAAGATTATGTTTAGTGCTTGTTAGACCAAACCATACAACTGCAGGGTGTATATTGGCTATGACAATGAACTACTAGGGTCTTCTTCTACCCTCTAATTCGTACACCTTTATATATTTAAGATACTATCTATTAGAGATAGTAAATATCCTCAAAAATATATTATATATTTCAAATATAGTTAATTTATTTTAGCTAGCTAAGGTTTGATGGATGTGTTGATTTTGCAGTGGCTTCATCGCTTATAAACGCTGCTTTGTTAAAAGGGGACAGAAGAGCCCATATAATTACCGTTTATAGCTGCCAATTTGGCAGAAGAGCACATGCAATTACCGTGTATAGCTGCCAATTTAGTAGAATTATGGCAAAACAGCGTATGTGACATTTAAAATACATTTTCACATTTTTAAAGACCACATTTCCATCTACAACTTATAGAAACACAATTTCACATCAAAATTATTCCAAAAGGTTTTTCTTATATATTGGAATGAGATAACACTATTGCATAAGATCTCAATTGAAGATATACATAGAAATATGAGATATCTCCGAAGTAAACATGTGTTCATAGGAGCTCTCACCGAAATGTTCTCAGGGGACTTCCGACAATCTAAACCTGCCATTTCGAGTTACTAGAGCCAGTCAAAACCCACATGAATATCTCTTACGTATATCAAGACGTGGTGAAATTTTCTTGTCATCCAACAGCTGCATCCGCCTTTGCGAAGACAAAAATTTGGCTTATTTGTAAATATATTATTAAAACTCGCCCATGGAGTCTTTGCAAATCATGAAGGAAAGCTGTCATTGAATATTTCCCCTATATAAATCGTGGTTAAGCAAATCCATTAATTAGTTTATCCCTTTGATAATTCATATAACTCATCCACGCTCTTCAATTACAATTTTAGCACCTACCATATTGCTGTGTAATTTGAACCCACTTAATCTGGGAATTTGGATACACTTACAAGCAATCAGTCTGCAAAACTATATCATAGAGAAAACTGTCATTACAGGTTGTACTTCGTGAGAACGGGTTTTAATATCAAGAATAACTATTTTCATAAGGCCTTCCTTTGCAGTTTATATTATCTCCAAGTCTTGCAACCTGT
The DNA here is from genome assembly GCA_902141385.1 of Timema californicum. Lineage (NCBI taxonomy): Eukaryota > Metazoa > Arthropoda > Insecta > Phasmatodea > Timematidae > Timema > Timema californicum. The sequence continues at coordinate 18,977 of CABFOW010006390.1, read as the reverse complement.
TAGGGTTTTTGTGGAGGTAGAGTATAAAACCATTCTTAATTTCCACTCTCAGCCTACCCAACTGATATTATAACCTCTATCTCTCAGTCATCGGCAGTCTAGTCTCCTGAGAGAGTGGTGTGTTAGACCACACGGTTACCAAAGTGGGTTCTTTCAGTTTAAATGCAATTTCCCATCAAGGCTGGGTATGGTATGATCATCAACATAGCAAAAGGACAAACACTGAAGCTGGTGGGCTTTGATCTCTGTGGCAAGCGTTTTTCACATGTACAACGTAGCTAATCGTGTCGTGTTACCTAGATAGTTCTATTAGACCTTTTATTGCTTACTCTTGATTATCAAACCAAGAACTGGTTTTATAAAGAGACATTGCCTTATTTTTTATTTCCTTTGATATATATACAGATATTCTGTGTGTATAATCTTAAAACATAAATAATTATACTTCATTGAATTTTATGATTCTAAAATATATATCTTACCAATTCCAAAGTCTTCCTAATAATAATATCTACATTATACGTTGCGTGATTTATTTTCTATTTACGGAAATTTAAAATCTTTAGGGCTGGAGACGTTATTTTTTAGTGAGAATGAACTGTGTGCGTTATATTTATTAATTTTCAGGGCTTCTTTATCGAAGTTGGAGTCCTCCTGATAAAGACAATGACTATTCCTCATGAACCATTTGAGAATTGTATTCCAGGTGAGAACAACTATAGATTTGTATTCCTTCACTAGATATTGGTTTTCTCCCTTTAGTGATAAAGATGAATCTTGATCTGGCAATTACGTGTCATCTCAGACTGGATTGAGATAGTAAAGATGTTCTCGACTCTGAACTCAGCCTTATTATTATTCCACATTTAAAAAGAAAAAACCACTAATATTATGTATACTAGAGATTTGGAAAATATTTTAGAAATTTATCGAGATGAAACATCTGGGATTTCCTTCACAGAGATCACTTAAAACCAAATTCAGTGCAGGAAAATTGTCAGTCACACCAAAATTTCCAACTTCTTTGTGAATGGTTTGGTCAAAGCGTTTGTAATTCAAATAAGAGTGCAGTGTGAAGCAATAAAACACTTCGGTCTTCTATCCACTTCTTACCCTTGCTCTAGTTAATTATTTAAATTATATATATAAAAATTAAATAATCAATCACAAAGGAATCGGAAATTTTCGTTAGTACATGAATCTACGGTACAGGTATGATTGAAAATTTTCCCGCACTGAATTAGGTTTTAAATGTTTTCTGCGAAGGAAATCCCAGATAGTTCATCTCGATAAAGCTGTAGTATATAGCACATAGATCTTGAACCACATTCATGAATATTCAGTGGTCAAAGAGAAGTTGATACAAGAGTCACACCTTCACCTACAGAGCTGGTTGTTGCTGAATATAATCTTCTTGTTAAGAAGGCTAACCTAAACAAAATTAGTGATACTGTTGCGAAGAAAAAATGTAAATTATGTATATCAACTTTGTAGGTTTTGTTATATCCATAAAGTTGAAAAACTTTAATATACAGATCACACTGAGTGTTTCTTCGTTATACTGTACCTAGGGCAGATATATAGAATACTTTACTAACGCTGGTTGAATCGTTCAACCCACAATATTCCACTACAAACAGACAAAAGATACATAGACGAAACCACATTTAAGATTGTATTTTTAATTAACCAGAAAAACAAATACAATTATTCAAATAATCTAGAATTTATACCACAACTCACCGTAGTGAATCCTTGTTGAAGATCCGGAAAGTCAACTCTATTTTTCCCATCTACTCTGATGCTTACTTCCATAGAAGTCATGAGTTTTGCAACGTATTTCTCATAGTCAAATGTAGAAGCCGTGTCACGTATGCTACTAGACACACATAAATTCCACAGTAATTAACTTTTATTATCATCAGATATACTCGACTCTATTTATATTGACCAGTTAGGTTTAAGCGTCACAATTACCGTATCCACAAACTATTCATTTAGTATCAGAATGATGAAAATGGTTTAAAATCTTATGTAGTAAATTCAAAAACTAGAAAATTTTAAAAGTAAGTTCATTTTCGCTCCAGTGAATAAGTATCTCTCCTTACTAGATCTGGACTTGGAATATAAAGATCAGCTTAGTTACACCTTATTCCTATATCCTTAATCTAATACTAGCTTATAGGCATATATATGACAAATTGAAAAAAACTACATTAAAAAAGTGGGAGCTCATTTAATTTTAATTTTGTTTGTAAGAAATATGTCTCTGTCGTTTAATCACACTATTTAAGAATAGAAAAAATGTGAGTTAAATAAAATAGTAATATGTTTATTGAAATAATAATAATATTTTATTTTAAAAAGCCACGTATGGTCAATGATTAGTGAAAACGAGTTTGGTAAGTTAGATACCAATCAAAAAATGTTTTCTTTGTAACTAATTACGACAAATTGAGACCACCATTTTAACTGGGAACTGTCTCTGTCTCAAAATAAAGCTGATTTGTAGCTATACGGGAACTAAACTGATTATCTGTAAGAAAAATACACTACCTTGAGATATATATGTTTAAATTGCAGAATTGTTTAAATTTTAACTCTTTTTCATCACTTCTAGGAAGGTTCTATCACATGGGCCCTGTTAAGTATTTAAGCTCTTAATGGGTGGTATTACACTACCTGTTTGTATTATGTTTAACTTGTGTGACAGCATGTACAACGTAATCAAACTGTTTTAAAATCCTTACTGGATAGTCACCCTTTTCCCACTCATACTTACTTACACTCCATTGAATTCACACTAACATAACAATGGGCTTCTTTTTCTAGAATGCTCAATACCTCTTCATTTATGTGCTCAAGTTTATCATATTTTTGGATACATAATGACGATGCAAGATATCAATTGGGCTTGGCCTATTTTAAATATTTCATGGATCGTCTATAAAATCCTATGGCACTCATATGATCTTTTATCTCAAGATGTTTATTTTTGGCTCTCAATCACGCAATTTGATTAGTTAATACCGGAAGATAATGAAAATTTCAAATATATATTTCTGTTTGTCTTGGAATGTTAAATAATTGTTCCAACAGCTAGGAGTATGTACTGCCTGTCTCCAAGATTGCTGTCCAAAAAGAATGTACATGGATATATAAATATTAGCTGAAGTCATCAACTAATAGTAAAACTTTTCACCCAAATGGAAATTGATCATTAAATATCACATATTCTGCAACAAATGACTGACCACTCTAATGCATGGTTGGAGCCACGATTTAACCATCCCATATTTTTAGTTTGGCCACTGATAAAAGTTGTATCATTGTCACTCTTGACAAGCTTTGTTCTTCGTTTAACGTCAAATTTAAATATACTAATCAAGACAAAGAGATCCCTGAAAGGATATGATCTTTTCAATAAAACCACTTCATTATGTCAATGAATCATACATGCATACATATACACACACATACACACATACAGTACATACATACATACATACATTTTTTATAGGAGGAAAAATCTTTCAAAGACACCGCTAATTTGAAAGTGTGATGGTCGGTAGTGTGAGATTTCCACCCACTAAAAAACCTCCTCTCCTCTTTCCCCGCATATAATTGCAGGGAAGACTGAGTCGGAACCGCGTTAGCATTACTTCAACCCAGTCCGTGTTGCGTCGTACGACGTCCGCTCCTGTTTCACTGGTCCCTTTCTGAGGTCTTTTCTTTAAGGAGGCGCCGCACGTAGGCAGCGATTTACTTCCATTTTTCTTCCCGCTGAAGCATATGGTTTACTAGACTCATAGGATCGAGAGTTTTGCCTATGTTTGTTTCGGTTCTGCTTCTGCAGTTCTTCCAGCGCTCGCACTCAAAAAACGTGTGCTCGACGTCGTCAATTTTGTCCGGGCAGTACTTGCACCTCGGAGTGTGGTGTAAGCCCATTTTATGTAGATATGCGTTAAACGAGCCATGTCCCGTCAGCAGTTGGGTTAGGAAAAAGTCCGTTTCGCCGTGGTTTCGTGTGATCCAAACTTTGATGTTCGGGATCAGGCGAGCTGTCCATCTCCCCTTGTCGCAGGCCTTCCATCTG
>CABFOW010006390.1:0-13341 GCA_902141385.1 Timema californicum | reverse complement strand
TACATACATACATACATACATACATACATGCATGCATGCATGCATACATACATACATACATACATACATACATACATACATACATACATATACACACATACAGTACATACATAAATACATGCATACATACATGCATACATACATACATACATACATACATACATACACACATACATATATACATACATACATATACACACACATACATATACACACATACAGTACATGCATACATATCATACATACATACATACATACATACATACATACATACATACATACATACATACATACATACATACATACTTACGTACATACACATATGGTACATTTCGTACACCATGCCTGTGGATATGAAATATAATACCAGCCCACTAGAGTGTGATTACAAGTAAGGCCAAGATTGTTAGACCTTGAAAACTCACTAAAGCGATATCCTTGATTGACAAGCCTCTATAACATAGTTGTAGGTTATCTGATAGTATCCACCTCAGTGGCGTAGTTTGATAGCTCTAGAGTTTTGTGTTGAGCTAGACTGCTTAAGATTGGGAGATTGAGGTTCGAATCTTTGTCCGGTGAACTGGGGGTGGTTTTCCTAAATGGTTTTCCACTCTCCTTCCACGCAAATATAGATTCACTTCCTCTATATTCAACGTTCCCATTTCCTAATCCATTAGTGTGATTACTTCTTAAGCGTATAACCTGAACGGTTACTAAGACGTAGTGCTAAATAAATAAATGATATAATCTTTGATTTTATAAAACTTACAATATGCTTAGACGAAAAGTTTAAATGCTACGACTATCATTAGATCTGAAAGATGGACTAGATGTTTTATCTCACAAAACACTCTCTGCTAGACCAAATAATAACAAGTTGAATTTAAACTAATCATCAAATTATGGCAGTTAAGTCTATCTTCCACAAATAAGAAAAAGAAAAACGTATTAAACTTTCACGATATGAATTATACTTATTTGGAAAAGAATAAATTAGTAATAAGTATTAAAATGTACATTCACATTTAGTTTTGCCTGAAACGTGAAAGTAATTGTTTATTTTTTAATAATAATATATATTTTATCATTGGTTTAAATAATATTTTTTAAAAATCGTATATTGAACTAGGTTATTTTGTCATTTCAATAAAGTCAAGTTAGAATATATATATTTATATAATACTTGTAAATTTGTAGGGCTACTATTATCACAAAATCTATTAATTCTTAGTTATAAATTTAATGGTTTAATTGATTTCAGTATTCATTTGTTATTAGATTAAATACACCTAATTGACATGTAGGAACTTTGTTATTGATATTATTAACTTTACAAATTAACCAAAAAACATCCCATTAGTCTTGTTATTGCGGAGAAAATCTAGCAAAGCACTAAACTGTAAAACATTTTATTCAACCACACTTATTATTTAATTTATAAAATTTAAACTATCCTTACTAATAACACATATCACCCATTTTTAAATTTCGAACATCCTCGCAATGATAAACAATTCATTGTTGTCATCAATTCAGTAAATTATTTTCATCTCACCTTATTTGATGTAAATTTTACCAAAATTTATAACTAATTTTTTTTACCTGGATATAAGCTATTACTAAGATAGTCAATCTATGTCTCAACAGTTATATATTTTATCCATATTTCACGCAATATAGGGAAATACTTTTTATAAATAACTATCTTTTACCTCGAAAATTAGCAAAGTTTTAAATATTCCTCTGAATACTAGAAGGATAATTTAACCATAACATTTTTTTCTATAAGAAAATGTATATTGTATAAAATATTGTGCATAAATTACATTTACCAAATCCAGTCCCATGATAATAATATAGTATATTCTAAAGTGATATATAGAATTAAAATAAACAAATATTTCTCATTTCATAAATGCTTTTCCACAAATAGTGCCCAACAAAGTAGAGCTATATTCATCACTTAGGATAATTTTTGTACATAATATTTGTAATAATACATACCTTTTATTGTGTGGATGTCCCAATATTACTGGTAGCAAGAAAATCACTGAATAGATTGTTTTCATTTTGGAAGACAATTTAAAATTTCGGTCAAGGAAAAATGAAGACTTTTGACAATAAATTCAAGTAGAGTAGTCTAGGTATTTATAGGATCACATAAGTTAGCTTGTCACTATTAATAATTGTTGGTAATCTTATACTATTAAGGACTTTGAATCAACACAAGTTGATAAAACAAATAACCTCTTCTATTGTTTTTAAATACAATTGCATGATGTCATGGTTATTGAAATTAAATTAACATTTCCTTAGGTGCAGGTGTTCAATTTTTATAGAAATGACAAAAATGAAGATTTCTCTATTTAATCTTTTGCTAAGAAATTATTCAACAAGCTATATTTTTTGTAATTTATGGCGCTATTTTAATTCTGTTAAGAGTGGTGATAAGAAAACTTGATCTTTTGAGGTCTTTATTACAAAATGTTGCATCTGTTTTTCTTTATTAGACGTAACTACCTAAAGGTACTCAATTGTACTTAAACGATTATCTGTTTTCATCCTTTTTAAAAATAACCATTATAGATGGTGAAGGTAGAAATGACTTTTATTCACGTGATCATTTGGAAGAGAACATCTCTTAATCAATATTAGTATAAGGGAATATTTTAAATGCTACATTCTATATAACTTTAAATAAGTATGTATATACGCTCTTGTAATGTGTTAATTTCTGGAATAACATCCATCTTCCAAACTTATACCTGATTCCAGATGATGGCGTAACTCGACGAAACACGTTGTCCAAGACTATTGATGACCGAGTCATTCAATTAATAAGGACAGGTACCAACAAATAACCAGATAAGGGACATCAACGTCAATATTTTATTAACAAAATATATTATGTTGCATTAATAACATGGTATTTTTACATCTTTAAAATTTAAAATATAAATATTACACCGATAAATTTCAAAAATAGTTATTACAGACAAAACATATACAATTGTACTTTTACCTTTAGAAACTCTTACAATTTATTATTGATATGATCTGTCATATATTTTAAAATGGTATATGTTGTGCAGTTCTAATTCTAATTCATCAATATTAACAATTTACTGTCACAATAAATGTTGTCCTTATTTAGTGATCCTATATAGGTTTAAGAATCGCACTTACTATCTTTTATCAAGTTTCATAATATTAGATCATTGTAAAATTTGTGATTAATAAATTTGTAACACATGTAGACTACTCTCAGATATTTACTCTCTGATTTTTATAACTTATTTTTTTATACCTTTTATTAAAAATAAAATTCTGTTTTCATTTTCAATAAATTTATTCCATATTGATTTAAATGACTTAAAATTGTTTTACATGTTTCAGGTAATATCGAATGTTAGATAAACAAGATTATTTTATAATTTTATTTATAACTATCTCCTTACTAAAATTTACAATGAAAATCACTAGAAAATCATTAGTGCTCAATAAATTTTTAGACTTTGTTTTAAAATTGTGTGAAAGGAAAAAAACTTGTATAAAAAGAAAATTTATTCAGTAAATTTATAAAATCTTAACAAAAAACCAAACTTTTTTACTTACTTTAGCTTAAATTGTATTAGTTCAAGCTTGATAGATTTATTTTAAAATGAAATCCATTAATCTTGTTTTAATTTGCGCAAAAAGTTCAATAACCTTCTCCTTGATCTCTGGATAACAATTGAGGAAATTTTTCTCCATTGAAAGTACTGCAAGAGCATTTAGTGTTTCCGAATTCATAGTGCCTCTTAAATTTTTCAATGTTGTTAATCAGCGCTCTGCATCTGATGTAATCATGGGAATTTCCAAGAGGATTTTTATCAGTTTCGTAATTTCACTAAAAACATCATATAGTTTATTTTACAAGATAAATTTCAGCAGCTCAATTAACTTGCAATATTCATGAATATCAGTCTTACAATACAATACATGGAGTTCAGTTTCAAGCTTTTATTTGTCAATCATGGGATAAGCTTCAGTGGTCAGTACTATCTCTTTTGTCGGATGTTCATTCTTAAATCTAGTGAAGCAATTCTAGTTGAACAATTTAGCAGCTACTAAATGTTTAGTTTAAAAATATCTGTCCATTATATCAAAACATATATAGTCACACACTTCCTTAGTTACAGTCACAGAACTTAGTTCTTGGGTATGCAAGGCCATGGTTAAATTTGTCTGTTAAATAAAATAAAAAATAAAAAAATGAATCAAATAGAATATCTGGATGCATAATAATAATACAATTATACACTCTTCTACATTTTATCCCATTAAAGAATATGGTACAAGGTTTTTAAGCACAACACACGCTAAATAAAAAAAAACTTCCTTCTACCATCACACCAGAGCAGGCACTGTGAGAGAAACAGTACTCTCTCTACCTAGCAGTCTCTCCTTCCTCTCCACCCCTCTCCTATGTGCACATGCGCACAGTCAAACACCACGCTGCTGGCACTTTGAAGTGAACAGTTCTATACAAATATGTTTGTATCTTTTTCATAAACTGGGTAATGGCTACTGAAGTAATGACAGTAAGCTTAAGAAATATATATTGTACTAAAAAAATACAGAAATAATAAAAGTAAAAAGGACTCATTATATTAAATGTTATCGATAATATCAACTGGAAATAAGAGGTGATACAGTTACGCAGTGCTTATACACGAGCACCACGTAGCTGTACCCATGTGGATAACGTCGACGAGGAGTAGACTTTGATTCACTTTCAACGTTTAAAAAAAATAGAATCAACTTTATCTTGGAAATGTTTTATGAGTAAAGTCTTGGTAATAAAATGTTTCAAGCAATTTAATTGGTTAGGACTAGAATTACTCTCTAAATGAAGTCAAGACGAAGTTAACATTTTTCTTTGTGCTGCTGACGGACCAGGCCACAAGGTTATCATGACACGGAATGTCAATACCGACTTTTGTCCTTTGGACAATAATCTCTTCAACAAATAAAAATACTAATAGCCTATTGAGAGAGATTATAGATAGGAAATTGTTTTATTATCACTTTAACATAATGGCTATGGGTTTGATATCATGTTCAGAAAAAACAAAAGCTCTACTTGTATTCCGTGACTTCAACGGGATGTATTATTTCATCTTTCTTCACAGATAAAGGAAAGGGTACACAGTGTTCTAACTCTAGTTTTCCTACCAGATAGACCAGTTATTTGCGAAATTTAAATCATACCAAATCTCAAGTGGTTTGTAACTTTAGTGTAGGATCACCTCATGATGAAACAAACATTTGTTCAGATGTGCAACTTTTAAACCCTCAATATTGAACTTAGTTTGAAAGCATTACACCAACCAAGAATGTATTTTGACAATATGTGATAAGGATAGCTTGCCAAATTGGTCATATTTGGAGCGAAGTGAACAACGAGAACCCTTTTTGGGCACTTGGTTGAAGAAACTTCCTTCAGCGGCTGAATAGCGCCCAGAAATACTTAACCACAGATACTCAAAAGGATGAAGGCATACCATAATTTCAAATATCATAAATAATCTCCACCATGTACAGTTTTGTATAAGGCTTAGGTCTCTTAGGGGGACGGCTAAACACAACGCAAAAAACTTAGAATAAAAGATTACATCTCCTGAGTCTAAAGCATCATTCTTAATTTTAAATAGATATGTATTGTTTAGAACGCACACTGGAATAAATGATATAATCTTCTTATTTAACACCTATATTAGAGATCTTCAATATTTTTGATCCAAAGTCCATACACTTTTCGTTTATGTTATGGACCCATTGTTTTTGGCTTCCACCAAAATTATTTGCCTATTTTCCTTTGGATATTTATTAAAAATTAATTTTCATCTTTCTTCACAGATAAAGGAAAGGGTACACAGTGTTCTAACTCTAGTTTTCCTACCAGATAGACCAGTTATTTGCGAAATTTAAATCATACCAAATCTCAAGTGGTTTGTAACTTTAGTGTAGGATCACCTCATGATGAAACAAACATTTGTTCAGATGTGCAACTTTTAAACCCTCAATATTGAACTTAGTTTGAAAGCATTACACCAACCAAGAATGTATTTTGACAATATGTGATAAGGATAGCTTGCCAAATTGGTCATATTTGGAGCGAAGTGAACAACGAGAACCCTTTTTGGGCACTTGGTTGAAGAAACTTCCTTCAGCGGCTGAATAGCGCCCAGAAATACTTAACCACAGATACTCAAAAGGATGAAGGCATACCATAATTTCAAATATCATAAATAATCTCCACCATGTACAGTTTTGTATAAGGCTTAGGTCTCTTAGGGGGACGGCTAAACACAACGCAAAAAACTTAGAATAAAAGATTACATCTCCTGAGTCTAAAGCATCATTCTTAATTTTAAATAGATATGTATTGTTTAGAACGCACACTGGAATAAATGATATAATCTTCTTATTTAACACCTATATTAGAGATCTTCAATATTTTTGATCCAAAGTCCATACACTTTTCGTTTATGTTATGGACCCATTGTTTTTGGCTTCCACCAAAATTATTTGCCTATTTTCCTTTGGATATTTATTAAAAATTAATGTTTTCTATACTGATTAGAAACAAATATAAGACAATCATGAGACCATTCTAAAGTTATTTATATTATAGACAAGAGAGGTTTCTGTAATATTTAAATTAATTAAAATAAATGGTAGAGAGCTGCACACGGACATTCTCACTCCATTTTTAAAAATCGATCAATCTACACAAAACTCGTAATATATGGGAAACTAGTCATATACACTAGCAAACCCGAGAAAAATTGCGTTATAACTAAGTTGAACATGTTTTGGCTCTGGATTTAAATTATATGATTTTCTTAATAAAGAATTAAAGTCCTCACTAGTATATCTTGACCAAAAAATATTATCGATATTGGGTTCACAAGGGTCATTACCTCGTATTAAAATTTTGACTTCTATTAACAATTTTTTGACATTTTATTAGGGGTGACATATCTTATGGGTATCGCCTTTTGATTAAATTCCTCATCTATAAATTAAGACTAATAAAACAGGAAAATATTGAGTATTTATTATAAGATGATAGTGATTGATAATTGCTGTCAAACCTTTCCCCTAAGAAGTTAAACGAAATAAATGGCACAAAACTCCGCATGGACTTTCTCACACCATTGTTTAAAAATGGAGATATTTAATCAAAACTCGTAATATATTTGAAAGGAAATAATATATACTAGCAAGCTCGAGCAAAAATTGCGTTATACTTACGTCCAAAATTTTTTGAATCCCGTATTGAAGTTGTATGATTTTGTTTTTAAAGAATTAAATTCCCCACTAGTAGGTTAGTACCCCCCAAAAAAGACCAATATTGGGTAAAAAACGGTCCATACTTGGTATTAAAATTTCGATTTCCTGTTAAAATTTTCGGCACTTTATTATGTGTTTCACATATTATGGTTATTGAATTATTATTTTATTCCTTATTTATAAATATAGCCCAATAAAAAAGGTAGTTATTGACTATCAATTGTAAAATGATACAACTAGATCATTGCTCTACAAACATTTCCCCAAAGAGTTACAGAAAAAAGAACATTAACTTTTGATAGAGTTACTTAACTACCTATTCTATGGAATTAGAAAATTAATGCGTTAAATCTTAAGTAGTATCTCTGTACAACTGAAGCTGTCAAAATTTTATTAATATATTTGCCAAATTCGAAACTATTGTTTCATTTTAGGATATATTTAAAAAAAAAAGTTTTTTATTTTTAGTAGTACTAAAATTTTGCACTGATAAGTTATTTATTATCTCAAATAGTTGCGTAGATATGGAAATTTTCGCTTCCTTAAAGTAATCTAAATTCATTTTCATAAGAAAATTAAAATATAAATTTTATTTATAATCTTAATCACCGTCTGGATACGAATTTTAATAAATCCGTTAGAGCAGATTTTTGGAAAATCAATTTTTTCTCTTTTCACTTTTTATTATTATTAATATTATTATTATTAGCACCGCGTCTTACTACCCGTTCGGGTTACACGCACTTACGCTAATGTGTAATGGTAGGGTGTGATGAAATGGAGGACCTACAGTTTAACGTGGAATCCGAACCATGGTGGAGGCCTGGCATTCCCCACATTCACAAGATTTCTTATCAGAGGTGAAGGAAGGGTTTGGTAATCAGATAAATCTATGCCGGTACCGGGGATTTAACCCCGGCCGCCAGCATAGAAGTCTGACACCTTACCCCTATACCACCAGGTCACCATCACTTTTTATTAATCTACTCTTAATTTTAGAGTTAAACAAACACACAAATATAAAGCTTACAAAAATAATATTAGGGTTTGGGGCTCATGAGACGTCGCCACTTATCCAAATTTCATGTTCTATTTTTTTTTTCACAGTCACTATACTTTACCTCTAGTATTCGAAAAGTTAATATATATTAGCGTATGGTTTGAAACTTATTGTTTTTATAAAAATAAATTTTAAGCATAAAATTTGTATCATAAATAGATATACATATTTGCAATAATAAGTAATTTCATATCTCAAAGAGTTATGAAGATATGATAAAAATTAACAATCCACGCATGAGACCATAAAACTTAGTCATCTAGCCAGATATTGAAAATATACCTTTTGTTTGAAATATTTATAAATATTTAGATTAGAAATAAAATCAAAATCGTTAGAGCCGATTATAAGCAAACACAGTTTTTCTCTTCTTTCCCTTCAGTTGGTACCCTTAATCTTAGGGTTATATAGCTAATTCCAAAAATCCCTCGGCGCAACCATTTGAAAATACTAGATACCAAGTTTTAGACTGAGCAGTAAAATAGTTTAGACCCTAGTCCGAGGTACAGACAGACAGACAGACAGACAGACAGATGGAGATTCAAAAACAACTTTTTTTGGCTTTATTGGGTAAAGAAACGTCAACATTCATTAACATTTCTAGTTGTATTTTTTTGACGATCATAATACTTTCTCTCTACCTGTAAGAGTGCGATAAGGTAAAAATCATATCTATGCCGGGGCTCTTATTGTGTGGGATATAAAAACTGCTATCTTGAAAAATATGTGTAATGGGATTTTTATTGTTCATCCATTGTACCCTTCATGCATTTTTTACAATATAAATATTTTCAACTGCGACCTAGCAACAAATTACAAAAATTAAAAATGATTAACATTTTAGTTTTTTCCACTGGGTCCTTCAGATGTTTACTTATCACATAATATTAAAAATAATATAAGTGGTTCATAGATTACAAGAAAGTACGAATCCATTTGACTAATGACACATGATAAAACTAAAGTGTTTCTGATTATGTTTTATGTATTTGGGTTTAACCTCTTGGATTTAAATGGATAATATCATGCAAGGTCTTTATAGATCAATAATTAACTTATATTTTAACGTTTGTAAATTACTCCATGTAGCACGCGCTTTTAAAAATGAAGATTAATCTCCAATCACTGACAATGATCAACTTTTTCATGATGAACAGGAAAGATACCATTGATACGAATATCATTACAATTACAAAATGTGTACGTAACCGAAAACAAACATAAAATACATATTACATTTCTACTTTCTCGTTATCTTACACGTAGAGAAAGTATTGTGATCGTCAAAAAATTCTAATTCGAGATTTTGATGAATTTTGACGTTTCTGGACCCACCAATTCTGAAAAATTGTTTTTTGAATTACCATCTCTTGTCTGTACCCTGGAGTAGAGCTTAAACTATTTTACCGATTTGGATGAAACTTTGTATCTGTGGTTTTCATAGGTTTTCCCTGAAAGTTTTTGGGATTTCGATATCTAAACATAAATATTACGGTAGTTTACTGAACGTCGAAAAGAGGAAAGAATTAATTTTCTAAAAATCAGGTTTACCGATTTTGATTGAATTTCATTTATAAACATTGGTCGATATTATAAACAAAATGGCTACTTAATTTTTTCGGCAAAATTAATTTAAGGATTCTGGTCTGCTGCGTAAATTTTCACTTTTTATCTTATCCAAAACTATTTAAGTTATGAAAAGACTTACCACTGAAAATATGTAGTTTTATTTATAAAAGAAGTATTTTTAGTTGAAACATATTTTTATAAAACCCATAATTTTCAAGCTAAACGCATATATATATATATTTTAACTTCTCGAACACTAAGGATCAAGACAAGTATTGCGACCGTAAAAAAAATCTATCTGCAGATGTTGATGGATGTCGACGTTGCATGACCCCCAAGCCCAAAAAAGTGGGTTTTCAATGCCGTCTGTCTGTGTGTATGTTTAACCCAAATATTAAGAGTAGATTAGTAAATGGCTAAAAGAGAATAAAAATGGATTTTCTCAAAATCGGCTGTAACGATTTTGATTAAATTTCATATCTAGACGTTGATTAAGATTATAAACAAAATTACTATTTTAATTTCCCTATGAAAACGTGTTTTAGGGTACCACACATAAGCAGAAATTTCCTTATCTCCGTAACTATTTTAGATACTAAATAACTTAGGAAATATTGTAGCACTATTAAAAATATATTTTTATTGAAATATTTATTTTTAAAACCAATATTCTCGGATATATTTGTAAATATATCATTACAACTTTGTGAGCTTTGGCTGTACAGAGATACTAATGTTTAACGTAAAGATAAATTCTCTCATTTCACAGAGTAATTAATTATTAGTAAGTCTCTCAAAAAGGGTATGCTCTTTTTTAATTAACCTTTTATCTGAAATGTTTTAACAACAATGATCGATCGATATCATTTTAGACACAATAGTCGATATTCACAATTTTATATTGGTCAAAATATATAAATAAGGAACTTAATAACAATTAAATGACCTGAAGATGTGTAACACCTAATAGTATATCAAAAATTTGAAAAGGAAATAGAAACTTTAATACGAAGTGTTGACCCTTTTGGACCCAATATGAATATATTTTAATAGTCCAAATATACAAATGAGGCCATTAATTCTTTTAAAATAAAACTATAAAATTTAAAACGGGGAATCAAAAATAGTTCTACCTATCTATGGAGAAATTTAAGCTTTTTTTTCTGTGTATATTATTTCGTTTCACATTTATCACATGTTTTGAGTAACTATCTCCATTTTTAAACAATAGAGTGAGAAAGTCCATACGGAAATCAATGCCATTTAATTTACTTAATTTTACCAATTTCAAATAATATGATGGCCATAAGATGAAGTTAAGAATATTTTATTTATTGTAAAAGCCCCATAGTTAATGTCAGATAATTAATCATACGTTAAATCCTAATGCTCTGTAGATATAAAGCTTAAATAATATGCGCAATGAAAAACAAAACAAGGTGTTAAATCAATGTAATTACGAAAATGTCCTTATTAATTAGACAGAATTTCAATTAATTTAAATTAATTGAACAATACCCCTGTAAGCACGAATTGAACCTTGAACACTTGGCTTAGCGTGGCAATGCTCTACCATTGAGCTATCCAGGATCCGTCAATATGGTTATTCTTGTAATTATAATGGTTTGCATCCTTGTGTTTTTAGTCATTTAAATTCATTTAGTTAATATCTTGGAGTGTATATCTGTCAGCCCAGCAGACCTACAGGGTTGCATGTGGCTGTGATATCTGATATCTTGCGTTATCAATTAAGTGCACATATTACACACGTCCATCATAGACTCAGTCTTAATATATGAGCGAAGAGTGACCCTGAGTATGGTACTAATACTGGATAGCTAAGTGGTTCAATAAGCCAAGTTTTGGGTTTGATTACGGTGTCCGTGTATAATTTAATAACATCAATGCATAGCTGTGCTTGTTTGGATTACCGTTTATTTAAAATATAGTAGTCAAACATTTGTTGCGTGACATTTTGTCTTTATTGATAAAGAAAATGTTGGGTTTAGGCTGTTTCGTTCAAATTCTTCCTTTTTATTCCAATCTGGCAGTTAAAATAAGATAGCAAGTGTGGGTAGGAAAAACCGCCTAAGGAAATTTAAAATTTTAAGTTTACCAACATCCGTGCAAAAAAATTAATTATATAGGTCGTGACAACCATGGCGGAGGTCTTTATAATTACACATAATGTCAATTGTATTGTGATATTTCGATCAATTTCCAAATAATAATAATTTGTCTATTCCTTCCTCGTTTAGGGAGTAGCAAAACAAAATGTTACACAACTACCTTCTCATAAGGCACAGGCACTATTTCACTTTTAATACATACCACTTGCCATTTGTTCCCACTTTTATATTTTAGCAGATGGCACGTGTTTTGAAAATCTTGTTCATGATCTTACTTATATATATATATAAAATGTTCCTTTCTTTCCTTTAGTGCACTGAATATTTTGTCATATATGTCCATAAAGCCAATACTATATTTCTATTTTTTTTATTTGGTTTGGCTGAGATTATTGTCACTCCCCCCACTCTTATATCTGTATTTTGTCGGAGGCCTGTATACATCGGTTCTTTGTCTATAATCTATTAATATCCTATGAGAGTATACCATTTACGATATAGACCCAAGTACTACTTTGCAATTCGGTTGCTACAAAGTATCGTTACCCCCAAATAATATGTTGCTCATTTCCTTAATCCAAATGACCAGGGAGTTGGAAATAACATATTTGAATCAAGAGCTCTAGAAATATTGTATGAGAGTAATAAACTATGCAGAAACACTCATATAGCCAATTTGACGAGCTACGTCATATTGATGGAAGTGTGTTTGAGATGAGTTCACAAAGTCAATGATTTGGCCACTGGAAAATTGATTAGGAAAATAACTGGTAGTTCATTCTGGAAGAAACTTATTCCAGATGATTCAAATAGCTAAATGGCCACAGACTAATTGATCCAATACAAAAGCCATTATTTAGTGGATTAATCTCGGGGAGTAACCGTAATGACAATCCTAACCAGAGCAAACCAAGTTAAGTACGGCCGTCGTGATCTGTGTGCTAACAATGCCTGAAAATGGAGAGTAAAGGACATTTTTATTTAAACAAAAACAGTTTCATCAACATAGTCATGTTGGTACACCCAAATTTGTGATAACCAATGTATATCCAGTGCGAGCCATTGGTCTATGCACTTGATTCATAGTGGCATTAGGCATAGACTATTGGTTAAAGTTAGTCACGTGCTAAAGCAAGAGGAACACCACTACTCAATGAGTGACCTTCCTTGTTTGCCTGTCTACCAGCTCTGAGTGTCAGAAGCGACCCTCAGAGAAGGTAGTTGGCTTGTTAATACCTAAGA
>CABFOW010006389.1:5823-32645 GCA_902141385.1 Timema californicum | reverse complement strand
ACATCAAAATGTTATGTAACACAGATCTTAATCTCAAATTCTAATGTTGAAAAATAATATTATTGTTCATGTTTTCACCTTTGATAAACATACTTATGAATAACTTCTGAATATATGTGGTGTTGAAAATGAAAGTTTAGCACTTACTTTTTGTTTATCAACATTTCAAATGCGCTTAGGTGGCATTGTCTGCCCCGAGACTACAAACGCCAAGCACATTCGAAAACACATAATTTCATGTGGATGACGGTGACATGTTTATACTCATGACATTTGTTTAGACTTGTCCATCTACTGACCCCCTCACGTACTTTTAGTTGGATAACAGCTTTCAGTCTAAGCGGCCTTAATTTATGAGTATTGTTGAGTTTGAGAATAATTTAGATTCCTACTGCATATTATTTTACATAGGCCATGAATAATCGCTTGTGTTTGTACAAAAACAAAAATAATTTATTCAAAAAGAGGCGACTTGTTCATTTCTTGTGTATAAAAAGCGATATTCAGAAGAAAACAGTGTAAGAGTCTCAAAAAGATGTTGTAGTGAAATGGAAAGAAGCAAAAGTACAGCATTTATCTCAAGGAAAGTTTGAGGAGTCCATCAATTATGTTATTTCTTCGTACCAGCAGCTTGTTATGAGATGTAAAGCTTCAAATATCATTAATTATTTTCAAAAGGTGGGTGTATTTAGTCCTATACTTTTCCCTTATGATGAATCTAGTGTGTATGTATATAAATGCAACTATTATACATATGCTATGGTAGCTGCACTGTCTAAATTGTCGTTCTCTCAGTAGACTAGAAGGCTGATGTTGGGGATATGGGGTTCAAATACCAGTCACGTCTACTGAAGGTTGCTTTTCCTAGATGGTTTCCCACTCAACCTTTATGCAAATGCTGGTAAATTTTCTTTAAAATTCCATCTTTTTAGTATATAATTTGTAGGGTGGTATAGTCTAATTGTAATTATTCCCAATATTTTTTATTATATTTATCTAATGGAGTAGAAATGAGGAAGGTAGAATTCTAGAGGTAATCTACCCTCATTAACACGGAGAGAGATTGTAAAACCATTTATGAAAAGCCACTCTTAAGTATACCCGACAGGTATTCAAACCCCGATCTCCGCTTCATTGGCCATTTAGTCTTTTTTCAAGAGTGAAGTCAGGATCAAGGATAGATGGTGGATCAAAACATGAGTCTAGGTATTGATAAGTTAATTAAAGTAGTTATAGATTAATCCAATAATAATTTATAATAGTTGTAAATCTATAATTCTTTAAATAATGCTCTATATGATGATAATATGACTATCATAAAAAGTGCACAATATTAATAAAGATGTCTTCCCCCAGCATCAAGCATCTGATGTTAACATCATCCTGTAGCGTTACTATAGAAAAGGGCCATCCTATTCAGCACATAGTAGTGTCACCGTGTCTTTCTCTAACTCAGATCACAAACCTGACATCCATAACATAAACATATCGGAGGGTTTTTCTTATGAACCTGAGGAATTAGAGCTTGACATCTTTATGTTTGTATTTGTCTGTCTTATCTGTTTGTATGTGTAGCCATCCATAAATAATAACACTCTCTGAAATTATTTATGTTCAGGATTTAAAATGGGTTTTAAGAAGTATTAATTCTGAATCTCTCCTTAAGTATCCTAGTATCACAAGGCTTCCCTATGAAATAATGACATTCATTCTTGGTGAGAAAAGTTACATAACACGGAGGGAGAGGGAGGGGTGACTAAATGTCTACATGGGGGGATGGGTGGGGTGAGCTAAAAAGATAAGAAAAAAGTGTTACGTGGTTTATGGACGATCTCTAATCTGTTCACAATTTCTTTAAAAGTCAGAGATTTTAATCTATTTTCCGGATTTAAGTCTCTCAGTCATAGTGTATGATTTACATTGTTGTGACTTTCAAAAAAATGCCTGAACTCTTGGATATGATCCATGGCTTCTGTCGCACTCAGGATAGACCTTTCGTGAACTACTGAAGAATTGTCCTCTTCATCACCAGATGCTCCATCCTCAGCCTGGATGTTATTGTTGATAACTTTGGCGACAATGTCCGCATCAGTAACTTCACAACAGACTGCTACATCGTCGTCCCCGCTGACGAAGTCCACATAGGAGATAGCAGGATCAAGAGTAACTTCCTCCCAGTTGTCAATAGCTGGCGCAGCTTCAGTCACAGTTTCTCTATCGTTTTCTTTCTTAATAAAGCCAGCTTTTTTAAAACCTTTCTTAATGGTCTCAACTTTCACTTGGTCCCACACTTGCTAACACATTCTTGAAGCTTGAAGAACATCAAACAAAATTTTCTGAGTAGACAAATCTTCGGAAGGAATATTTTCAACCAACAATCATCTGTAGGGATGTTTTAAATTCTTAATCATTTCTTGGTTCATATGTTTAATGACCAATGTTATATTTGTTGGTAAAGAAATAACCTTTATATTTTCCAAAAGGGAAAGTGTGTTATGAGCAGTGAAATTGTCAATGAATAAAATAATTGTCCGATTTTGTTTGACAAACTCTGTCATTTTTAAAAGCCATTTTTCAAACAGATAACATGTCATCCATGCTTTTTTATTTGACTATTATTCCACTGACTTCGATTTTACAATATTTGAAGCAATGTGGACTAGTAGATTTTCCATTCATTGTCAACGGCAGCTTTTCAGAACTGTCCTTATTTGCTCCAACTAACGGTGTTGTTTGATCTTTACTAAGCTTTCCCCCACTACACTGTTCAACTTTAAATGCAAGAGTTTTTTCAGGAGTACACTTGTAAAAAAAAAAGTTCCATCTAATCTACGTCAACATTTTTTTTCTGTTCTATGTCCTGGATCATTACTTTCAAGTCTTCCTTCCAATTATCAGCTGAACGCACATCAACAGCACCCCTTTCACCACATACAGCTTTGAAGGAAATTCCGTTTCGTTGTTTGAATCCATGTAGCCACCCTGCACTCGCTTTGAAGTCTGTTTGTCCTAATTCAGGTGTGAAATGTTCAGCCTTTGCTCACTGGGACGTTCTTGTCTCGCACTTGTTTGAACCACCTCAGCACAAAGTTGTCCACATATGGGTTTTCCGGTCCCCTTAATCTTTTCTTATCTTGTCCACTCTCATTTTAATTGCTCAACATTTTTTTGTTTGTTTTTCAGAAATGTTGAAAGTGAGTTAGAGGAAATTTTGTAGGCCTTTGCAATTTCTGATTTCTTTTTAAGTCCCTTTTCCACTTCCTTTATCACCGCTACTTGTCAACCAAAGTTAATGATTTATAGGACTATGGCTTGGACAGTGACATAATGATACACGCACAAACACTACTGTACAGTATGTAAAAACGAAATTAAAATCAAACAAAAACTAAACAACAAAACCAAATAAACTCATACGTCACAAGAGTATCGCTGCGAACGAATCACTAAGAACAGCGCGCATAACTGCTCAAGAGGTTCAACCTTGACTAATGGAGTACAGAACTGTACATGTAAACAAATACATATGTGTGAGCAGGGAAGGAGGATACTGACCGCATTCCAACGTCACCTCTATTGTTTCCAGAAATAGAACAACATGGCACTACAACTAGAAGTAGCAAAAAGATACTACATAGTACATTAAAATTTGCAAAAAGTTCTAACTAAACAAAACCAAATTCGAACCATCTATACCTAATCGTTTTAATTGTTTTAATACCAAATTTACAGGACCAGGGGAAAAACTAGAATTGAAGAAAATTCTGAATTACCGACATTCAAATAGGTCAAGTTCCACTGTATATACAAACATTACTACTTTATACCAGGCTGAATCTGTAAATAGCACAGGACCACCATTAGGGATGTTAGGGGTGTGCATACGTTGGTGCTACTGCACAGGACCCGCGATTTGGGGGGCCCCACGCTTAAGTGAAAAAGGGGCTAAAATAAAAACAGTGCGGTGGGAAATTTTTGCTTGTGTGCTTATATAATAGGGCATAGTCTCCCTGTACAATATGGTCAGAGTGTAAAAACTGTTAAAACTATAAATAATTGGGTTTAATTTATTGAAGTAGTGCAGCAAGTTCTCTGTTTTAACCCCATCGATTGCATTTGTCTGTATGTTGTGAACATGTTTCACAATTAATTTTTAACTCATTAACCGATTTAATACAAACTTGGAAAAGTCATTCTTTGTACCTTCACACAGATCAAGTACAGTGGGGAAGTAAATCTAACCAGGAGTTGAGGATAAATCAACCCTGATAAATGTATTTTTTAAAATGGCCCTTACCATTAATTATTACATATATTTACTTTTTAGGTAATTTATCTATACCTTATAAGGGTGAAAATGGGAATATTGGTGCAAACAACTGTTTTCACATCTACTACTGTTTCCAGCCCCTGGCCCAGATCGGTTTTTTATCCGAGCCATATATTTTCTTTTACCGGTTTGCTAGGCTTTTCGTAGCTTTATATGCCTTATAATCTATCTTAATACTAGAACAGACAAAACATCCAGTACACGTTCATTAAATTATCAATGTGAAAGGGTAAATCCACATTTTACCAATCATTAATTTTTTCAGCCATGCCGGAATTGAATCTGTGACCCTTAACTTAATAGACAAACACACTACCGACTGACCTTAGGTGTCGGATTGCAAACTAATGTAATAAAATTCAACAAAAGCTAAGTTTGTTAATGTATTTTTTTGAGGGGGGCAGTGTGATACAAATAACTGGGAGGCCCCACAAACGAAGTTTGCTCAGGGCAGTCCTGTAAAGTATATGTAAATATAAATATGGTGGGAGTTTCTTAACATGTTGGGCATATCAGTTGTATATATTTTAATAACTGATATGGCAAAAAAAATTTTAGTGTCTGTTTCAAATTTCATATAAGTAATAATTTACGTTAATGAGAAAAAACCTAGGTGACTCTTGCATATTATCAGTAGAAATACTTAAAAGTTGTCCTTTATGTTCTCTGGGAACTCAATGTAAAAATAAAATAATATTCATGTTTATGTCATTCCTAATGTGGATATTATAAACACATTTATTTAGTTCTAATTAATATCAGTACTTTTAAAATATTAATTTATTTAAATTAGTATTTATATCATGTATCATCTTCATGATGACTTTAATAAATTAGCATTTCTTGGCTTTACTTTATTAATTATGTGTGCCACTAATTTGAATTCTAAATGGACAGTGTAAAAATGACTTAAAAACAATGTTCACATATTACTCTATAAAATATAATTGAATGTACCACATAGTTAGTTGCTTATGGGCAAATACAATAATCTATAGCTCATATTAGTTCCTAAACATTCCATCCAGAAAAATAACTATTTTTAATTTAGAGATTATTTTTTTATAATATATTTTGCCACACATACAAGGGAGTATCAAAAAGTTTCAAGACTGGTTCTGTAAAATGAACATAAATTACCTGATTTAACTTTAGCCATTATCTTTATCAAAGTAGTCCCCTTTTTCAACAATAAACTGATCCCAGCGCTTTTTCCGCTTTTGAAAAGCTTCATGGAAGGCCTTGTCTTAAAGCGTGCACAGAACCACCAATGATCCGTGTGCACGGTGTTGAACCGGTGACCCTTGAACTTTAACTTAATATTCGAGAAGAGGAAGATGTCACAGGGGGCCAAATCTGGCGNCCTTGTCTTAAAGCGTGCACAGAACCACCAATGATCCGTGTGCACGGTGTTGAACCGGTGACCCTTGAACTTTAACTTAATATTCGAGAAGAGGAAGATGTCACAGGGGGCCAAATCTGGCGAGTATGTGGGGGGAGGGGGGGGGGAAGCGATGATCATGTTGTTATGCACGATAAACTCACGCCTTTTCATTGCTGTGTGTGCAGGTGCATTGTCATGTTGGAGCACCCAATTGACCTCACACCACAGTTCTGGTTTTTTCCACCGAATGTCCTCCCTCATATGCCTCAGAACATGACGTGGACAGAAGTGAAGATTGTCTGCACTGATCTGTATGACACATTCACAATGTCGTAAATGTCCTTCATGGTCATCTGATGGTCCTCACGCACAAGTTGCCTAACTCTGTCCACAATTTACGGGCTTGTGCTCGTGAAAGGTCTGACCTTTCTTCGTCTTTCATTGCCATTTCGCCACTCCTGAAGCGCGAGTGCCACTAAAAATATACCGGAAGACTCTTAATGTAATTCCCATAAGCCGGCTGTATCATTTGGAAGGTCTCCGTCCCAGATTTTCTGAGTAAGATGCAGAATTAGATGTGAGCTTTCTGCTCAAGTTTGAGCTCCATAATAAAATCACAAATGCATCTGTGCATGTCATTAAATAAACGTGTGTGACACAGCTACTGGTATGCACAGAATGATGCCACTTGTACTGAGAGATGAAGGTCACATATCACCACACCAGAACACGCATCCCCATGCTGCACTCTGTTTTCATTTTAAAGAACCAGTCTTGAAACATTTTGATACCCCCTCGTACATACATACCTAATCATGCCTTTCCTGTTATGGTAAGAAACCTTGCATTAAGCTCAAAAAACAACTTCGTACTTAATCCATCCTCCCTAACATTCCCCACTCTTCCATATCCTTGCATACTATCTTCGCATCAACAACATACATACACCGAGTCATACATAATCTTTTATTCTTGAAACTCACTGTATGGTAAGAAAATCATATATGTTTTGGTAACAATGTTTACAGTCATTAAATTATGTATCATATTTACTATAATTTTCTTATCAAAGTGTCTATAAAACCCTTTTTATGGTTTTAATTTAATGTATATTCCATTAAAGTCCATGAGACTCACCTAAGAGCTGGTTTTGTTGCATGTCGGCCATACAAAGGTTCAAGAAACGACCATAGTAAGCCAAACAATTAATATAGGATTGTATTATTTGGCCTTGGAGGCAATTAACTATGATATCAATGCCTTTGGCCTTAGTTTCTTTCATTATGTTCATCGGTAGTTGTTTGTCATATATTTTATATATGTTACTTTCCAATATCTGTAACAAACATATTATAAAATAAGAGATGAATTTCAAAAAAATCCAGTGCTATAAAATTCAAAATATATTTGTTTGGTATAGAATTTTATTAATGTTAAAATAATTTATTTAAGAAATATTAATTCAATATTTTCTTCATAATATATTTTGTAGTCATATTTTAGATTTCCAGTCCCCGGCTGTTAATTCGTCACTGTGAAAGGGAACAACCAAATTCAATCAGTGATACATTTTCCAGCCATGCTGGGAATCAAACCCGGGACATTTAGTATGGAATACAAACATGATACCAAATGAGCTAAAGTGTCAAACTATGATATGTCCTTTATATACAATTTTTTTTAGTTTATAATGGTTTTCGATTTAGTAAGATTTTACTATGATACTTATGTTACACCAGAGTGTTTTATTAAAAAATTTCAAATGTAGCTATCTAACTAAAGTGCAAACATCAATATCATCAAGAAATGATGATTATTATTATTATTATTATTATTATTATTATTATCATCATCACCGCATCTTACCACCCGTTCGGGTTATACGCACTTACGCTAATGTGTAATGGTAGGGTGATTGTGAGATGAAATGGAGGACCTACAGTTTAACGTGGAATCCGAACCACGGTGGAGGCCTGGCATTCCCCACATTCACAAGATGTCTTGTCAGAGGTGAAGGAGGGGTTTGGTAATCAGATAAATCTATGCCGGGTCCGAGGATTGAAACTCGGCCGCTAGCATATAAGTCCCGACACCTTACCCCTAGACCACCAGGTCACCCATCATCAAGAAAAGTATTAAAATATTTAAACAAGTAAAGAGTATGCCATAGTTTTGGAAAATAAAATTATCTCTTAAATATTGCTTGTAGATGACATATTTAAGAGAAAAACAATATATCTTTAATCTAAAAATCCAATTTCATAAGAAGTAGCTTTTTAGATGGATAAACAAAACTATTGTTTTGACAAGTCTCTTAATTACATATTTATTGATTAGGACATACCAAACTCCAATATTTTTAATAAAGTTTGGTATATATTTACACAAAAAGGTCATGTCATACCTTTTCATTATATTCTTTAAATAACAATATTAGATTTAATTGAAGATACATTGGTTGGAAGGACTTGGAATAATTAGCCAAAATTAAGTTATAAACAGTGGCCCTAATAACATAAATAAATAAAGGGCTTTTAAAATATAATGAGAAATTAAAAAACTAAAAAAAATCACCTTTTTAATCTTGAGTTAAAGAATTATCTATGTGAATAAAAGTATACACTTAATTAAGGTGGGTTTTTTGGGGGATTAATTAAGCTGACTTAAATTTTGAGATCAGTTTGGGTTTGTTTTTTGGTTGATATTGAAATTAAGATGAACTATTTATATTAAAAATTTCAAGTTGATTTAAGTGTTTATGATTATTTTAGATAATTACATTAATTTGTTAATCAACACTCTGGTAATCAGTAAATTTATTGAAACACCCGAATATTTATCAGTATATCACAACTCTGAAAGAATAAAATAAGAAATTAATTATATTAATAGCTAAAAATTGATAAGCTTGTTTGATAGTTATAATCAATTTAGTTTTACATAAATTCAATATTAATTACAAATATATTGTGTATGCATTATATTACCGGGAAAGAATATTAGTAACTTAAATTGAATTAGTAGATGTTATGATTTATTTAAGAAAAAACATATAATAACGATGTTTTAAAGGATCAACCTGAGGAAATCGTGTCCTGATGAACTCTTTCTGTTGAGTGTTGGTAACAGTGGTATAAGGTACAAGCTCTAACTGAATAGCTACAGCTAGGAATGCTTGTCCCATGCTAGAATGTCCACCGTGGACAAGGATGCTCTCTGTGGCCTTCACCGCTGCTTTTAGAACAAGACTATAATATGCCTGGGGAATAATCAACAACAAATAATATATATTGAATAGACATTTATAAAAAATTATTAGCATTTGATCATCTTATTAAAAGCATTAGTTATATAACTAACTATACAAATCTAGAAGAAAACTGTTTAACAATAAAACTATTAGGAAAAAACACTTTTTACATTATCATCATCATCATCTATTTCCAGCATTTGGCATGGTCAGTTTAGTAAACTCCCTCCATATTCCTCTATCCTTAGTTGCATTTATAAATAATGGTACAAGGTGAAGATCAAAACAATAGAACTGGACACTATAGTTTCTAGTGTTATTCTACCACCCCTATAATAGTAACTGACAAAACTCACCAAGGCCCCATTTATTTGTGTGTACGTCCGAGTCGACTCTCACTCACAAACACCACCGATCACTACAAACTTAACGGGTTGACTAGAGACGCTTCAACAGTGTATTTATTGCAAAGCATGCCGGGAAAGAAAGTGGTGTGAGCACATATGATGTTTCTGGAACCTCCACGAAACAGCTCGCTGCATCTTCCCCGTCTCTTTACCCCTTCCCTCTCGCTCTTTTGTTTCTGTGTTTCCCCTTGTATGTGTTACCCTCTTTCCCCCTCTCTGAAACTAGCACAAGAACACATCTGGGTGTTCTGAGTAAATGTAAGCTAAATTTTTTTCAACCTTTGTATATCTGAATTCCCTTTTGGCTAGAATATTATTTATATCATGTCTTCTAATAATGCAGGATATTGCGCGTGGGTAACATGTTAAAGGTGACCTGGTGGTCTAGGGGTAAGGTGTCAGACTTCTATGCTGGCGGCCGGGGTTCAATCCTCGGTCCCGGCAAAGATTTATCTGATTACCAAACCCTTCCTTCACCTCTGACAAGACATCTTGTGAATGTGGGGAATGCCAGGCCTCTACCGTGGTTCGGATTCCATGTTAAACTGTAGGTCCTTCATTTCATATAACATTCACCCTACCATTGCACATTAGCATAAGTGCGTATAACCCGAACGGGTAGTAAGACGCGGTGCTAATAATAATAATATGTTAAAAATTTTGGACTTGTAAATATTTATTCTAACGGATAGTAGGTTATTTTATTAGTATAATATTGTTTCGACTAATATTTTTCTTTAATATTGAAGTCCTTCTGACATGAAACTTTTATCTTTGATGTCTATAGTCTTTGTAATACGTATAATGTACTAATATGGAAGTCCTTCTGACATGAGACTTTTATCTTTGATGTCTATAGTCTTTGTATTACTAATAATGTCTTAACATGGAAGTCCTTCTGACATGAGACTTTTATCTTTCTTATTAGTTTTGTATATTATATAATAATGGCAAATGTTGGTATCCATCAGGTTTTGCGCATATTTTTTAATTAAAGGGTTAATATGGAGTCTCCTTTTTACTCATGTAGTTCAGAATTGGGTAAAATCTTTAAGCCTTTTTTTTGGTTACTCGAGCAATATTTTTTGACGATAGCGTTTGTAGTCCTTGTAGGATTAAATGTAGTCTATTTATCTCTAATTATTTGTTTTAAATGTTCAGAGTCCATTTTTACAAATAAATAATATATTCAAAATAGTGTTGATCTCTAGAACTTGCTATATTGACACGCGAGAAACTAATAATGTTGAATATTGTTGGAACCCCTTTTATATGACATCGATATTTTTGTTTATATATAATTTATATTCATCTAATGTATATTTTATGACTTACCAGTTGTTCTAAATAAATCATTGCATTTAACTAAGTTCAAATCTCTCTCTCAGATTGTTTATAATATGTTCTGAGTTTTTTAACTGGAAATATCCTTGATGACTTGGCCGTTGGTTCCCTTTTTTTTTACTGACGCAATAATTGTCGAGTGGGTTTTGGGGAAACAAAAGCAAATATATTATAGTATGGTATATTTGTCTTTGATGTCCTATCGGCTCCTCTGCATTTATTGCTTATGTACTTAATGTTTTTTGTAATTGTGTACCCGCCTTTACTCTGGAGGAATAAGGGTGGTGTAACACCTTCCATTATTCTCACTCCTTTAATTTCTTCCATTCTTCTCCTCTCAGTTAAACTCTTTCTGTTATCTGCTTCTCCATATCTTTCTTGGCCTCCCTTGCGATATTTTTCTTACATACTTCATTTCCAACATTTTCTTTGCCATTCTCTCTTTTTCCATCCTTATTACATGCCCATTCCATCTCAGTCCTGCTTCCTCTACTATCCCATGTACTCCCTGTACTCATACTATTTCCAGGATAGCTTCATTCCTAATATTGTTTCTCCTCGTGACAGCTAACATGATCCTCACACACTTCATTACCATAGCCTACACTTACCTAGTCTATCTTTCATTCAATATCCATGTTTCTGCTCCATGTATGACAGTAGGTACAAAGTACATCCTGTAAAACACTTCCTTGCACTTCATGGTCAACTTTCTTTTCCATAAAAGGTTTCTTACACACCCAAAGAACAACTCTCCTTGATGTTCTCTTCTCATTAAATCCTCTATGCTTCCACCTTTCTCCTCAATCACGCCTCCAAGGTATTTTAAATTCTGTATTTTTCTCAGCTCCACTCCAGTCAACCTTATAGCTTTATTAGACCTTATCCTTTACCTTGTAATTACCAACACTTGATTCTTTGCCATGCTAAGTTTCACTCCACACGCCTTCACCCCTACACTTCCTCATTCCATTCTTGTAGTTGATCCTGTACTCCTTCTTCCTTCCCCCCCCATACCATCAAGTCATCAGCTTTCATTCTTTCCTCCACGAGTTTCCATGCCACTTTACCATTTCCATTACCATTACAAACAGTAAAGCCAGTATCACACGACACTAGCTAGTACTTGAAATCCAGTGTGCTGGCTAGCACTAGCTAGCACGTCATCATCTAGCGTCGTGTGAATCAGAAAAAGTATACTGGTTCTGCCACTTGGTACTGGCTACCATACTAGTTGTGAGGATAGAACATGCGCTATTTTCGTACTAGTTCCGACACTAGTTTGTGTAATTCGACCAATCAATGCCCGCTCAGACTATGTGTAGAGTAAATAATAGAAATGGCGCCGACATGGTCTTCGGATGTGATTTTGTTGTTGGCGGAAAATTATTCTAAACATCCTTGTTTATATAATACCAAATTGCCACAATATGACAATATATTTAATATATATAAATTCTATTTAAAACATGTCATCTAAAAATGACAAACTGTGTTCCAGACCCAATTTTAATCTAAATAAACTTGATAGCATGCCAACCTTGGATTTTTTTTCTAGAATATAAAGTGTGTGTAGGCTTAAAAAAGAACATTTGTGAATCAAGGATACTGTACTTGGACACCCATGGGCTTAGGGGCTTCTGACCACATCGTAAATAAATGAATACAAATTTAGGGAGATACTAAACGTTTGTGTCACCCCGAATGTATACTACCTAACCTCCGAATGTATCATATTTAGCATCCTGCGACCATTATTTCGTCTTTCCCAACAAGTCCCGTGTCCATATTCTTTTTCTTAGGCTCCCTCTCATATTTTTCAATATCTTTATTAGCAATTAATGCAGCTGTTGCACCCGAAATTAATCTCTGAAGTTCCATAAATATTTGCACTAGAACCTAGTACCAAACTAGCAGCGTGTGAATACTCTAGTCCTGTTTCTATTATACTAGCTAGTATACAGATATCTAGTCGCTAGCTAGCACACTTGATTTCTAGTACGAGCTAGTGTCATGTGATACGGGCTTAATAGTGAAAGGGCACTACCCTGCTTCACTTCATTTTTAATTTGTAAACACTTCACTTTACAAATAATTTAAAACAAACATTGTTGGGAATCAAACCATATTTACAAAATATTAAACAATAAGGTGTTAATAACTTATTTCCTGGAGCTGAAACATATATTCTGGTTGAGGATTGAATAAATTTATGGTTTTCAAAATAAATCACTCAACAATTCCCCAAAAATTTGTGTATGAAAAAAATATGAGAAAAGATTTGTTAAATTTCCCAATATAGTATGATGAAATTAGATACTTTACATCGATGATGCATTCTTGCATAATTGATTTTGAGGATTTTCCAGCAAAAATCTTGGTGGCAGTAAAAAATATGTGTTATTTTATACAATCTTACAAAGAGATATAATGATTTAAGATTGTTCATTTTATTCCAAAGTATACGATAGCATTTTGTATTTACATATTTAATATATTATGTTATGGTCTCACTAATATTCAATTAGTTGTTAATCCCCATAGAGAAAGCAAACATCTAAGATTTGAAATCCATAACAAGAACCATGAGAAAATAAATAGCAAGAAAATCAATCAAATCTTGTCACAGATTGTCAAATATGCTTAATCAACAATACATATTATTATATTTTAAAACTACATTTTAATATTTGTTTTATTTAAGGAAGACCTAGAAAGGCATATGGGAAACACGTGTCAGATAGTAAAGGGTGATCTGAATGCAACAGTAGGAAAAGAGAGAGGAGGAAT
Source organism: Timema californicum (assembly GCA_902141385.1). Classification (NCBI taxonomy): domain Eukaryota; kingdom Metazoa; phylum Arthropoda; class Insecta; order Phasmatodea; family Timematidae; genus Timema; species Timema californicum. Next base: position 19,140 of record CABFOW010006389.1, on the reverse strand, counting down.
TGAGGAGGTGTTAGGGAAGGAAGGATGGAGAGAGAAAATTAGGAGAGTAGAAGGATGCTGGGATTATGTGCAAGAAATAAAATGAAAGTGGCAAACAGCTGGTTAAGAAAGAAAGAGAAAGTAAAAATATCACTATACAGTTAGGATGGGAGGCAAAAGTCAGTGATAGACTACTTTATCATGGACGAAGAAATGAAAAGGCAGACCATAAATATCAAGGTAACAACAAGTGTGTCCTTAGATTGTGACCACAGGTTGTTGGTGGCAGACATAAAGGGATGGGAATGTAGGAAAAAGGTAGTGAGACAAGGAAGAATAATTAGAGTGTGGAGGCTAAAATATGAATAGAAAAAAGAGCTGTACCTTAGAAAGGTAAGAAGCTTAATAGCCAAGGTTGAGATACAAGGTGTAGAGGTTTAATGTGTAAGGTTTAGGAACAGTCTGGTGGGAGCAGCAGAGGAGGTGTGTGTAAGGACAAGTAATAAAAAGAAGTGGAAGGAGACACCCTGGTGGAATGAAATTGTGAAGGAAACTGTAAGGGAGAGGAATAAAGCATTCAGAAGGAATTTTAAGAATAAGAATGTGGAGATAGAGGAAGGCTATAGGCAGAAGAAGAAAATAGTGAAGCAAGTTGTATGGGAAGCCAGAAGGGTTTAAATGCAAAGATGGACGGAAATGTTGGAACGGGACGGGGAAGGGAGTAAGAAAGTGTTATATGGCCAAGTAAGAAACTGGAGGATAGAAAAAAGGCAAGAAGTTAAAAGATAGATGAAGAAGTAAGAACATTGAAGACAGGAGAGGAAGAACGGGAACTATGGATGATATATTTTGAAAAAATGTTCAACCCGGAAGAGGAAAATAATGAGAGTGAAACAGAGGAGTAGGAATAAATAGCAGAAGAGGAGGAAAGAGGTCCAACATGGAAAGAGGAGGAGGATGCATTAAATAGGATGAAACAAGGAAAATCACTGAATATGAACGAACTGATTGTGGAAATGATAAGTGCAGCAGGTTATTTAGGTATACAATGTTTATAGAGCATGCTGAGAGTGGTTTGGAAGTAGAACAAGCTACCGGAAGACTAGTAAAAGGGAGCTATAATATCAATTTTCAAGAAAGTAGACAGGAAGGTGGTACAAATTATAGGGGAATAACGCTGAGGTGCCAATGTACAAAAATATATGAGAAAACATTCGGAAAGAGAATAATAAATAAAATGAAAAGAAGGTGGAGAGAAGAATAGCGAGGATTTAGGCAACAGAGGTCTAAAATATACTTAATCTTTTCCATACTACAGCTGATGGAAAGAAGGTATGAATCTGGGAAAGACTTGGTAATTATATTTATGGATGTGGAGAAGGCAAATGAGAGCGTGGATAGAAATAAATTTGGAATGCGACGGAGGAGTTATAATGAGAGTGAAAAGCATGTATGAGAATAACAGGAATAGTGTTAAGATGGAGAGTGAAAAGAAGGAATGGTTCCAAATAAAAAAATTGAGTGAAGCCTGGGAATTATTTTTCAACATTACTATTTATAATATTTTGATAATACAAGTGTGCATGCAAACAACCGACCACAATGATGTCGAGGTTTGACAAATATATAATGAAAATGAAGTAATTATTCAACATGAAGGAAGAGGGAATGTGAACATCATCGCCATGGGTGATTAGAACAGTTGGGTCAGGGAAGGACAGGAGCAGAAGATCATAGGGCCACATGGAATGGGGAAGAGAAACAAGAGAGTGCAGATGCTCATCGAATTCTGTCAGCAGAATGACCTGCTGGTAACAAACACCTGGTTCGAGAAACGAAAGAAAAGACAGGAGACATCAGCAGGTACCAACTAGATTACATCTTTGTCAAATAGAAATTCAAGAATGGAGTGAAATATCTGAAGACATTTCCAGATGACGACATCAATTCGGACCACAACCTTCTGGTGGCGTGAATTGAAATAAAATTGAAAAATATCAGGAAAAAGAGAAAAAGAAGATTTAGGTAAGACTTAGAAAAATTAAGTTGAAAGAGTGGCATTGTGAGAAATTCAACAGAGCATAAGTTAAGTGAGGTGACAGAATAGAGTATAAGTGCGGAAGAGAAATGGAATAGTGTTAAAAAAAATACTTTTTTGAAAGTGCTAAATGACAAATGTTGGAAAAGTGAAGAGGACTGCACGAAAGCCCTGGTTGACAACAGAAATTCTTCAGAAAATGGAATAAAGCAGGAAATGGAAAAAATTAACAAAGAAAGCTATACGAAGCTAAACAGCGAGTTAAGGATGGAAACAGACAAAGCGAGAAAATACTATATAGAAAAGACATGCAATGAGATTATTGAAATGCAAAGAAAAGGAAGGCGTGACCTCATGTATTATAAAGCAATGGAAATTGGAGGGAATAAAAACAAAGTTGTGTGAACAATAGGAATAGGTCAGATAATGATGGATCATAGAAAGGTTCTTACGAATTGGGAAAGATATATAGAACAAGGAAAATAGAGCAGGAAACCTTGAGAATGAGGTAGAAGAAAAGATAGAGAAAGATGAAAAAGGACCTAGCATTTTAAGATTGAAGTGGAGAAAGCCATAAAGGATATTCTAAGAAATAAAGCTGCTAAAGATGACGACATACTAGATCTTCTGAAGGAACTGGGAAACAACGGATTAATGGATCTGAAAAAACCTATAAATAGGATCTACAAAATATTAAAATGGCACAAGGACTTTCTAGACGTAGCCATAGTGTCTCTAAAATTTATGTAAATACCCAAGAAGACCGGTACCAACTGGAGGGACAGAAGGCCAATTACAAACCTGTACCTAGGAGAGCGAGTGAAGGTGAGGCTTAGTTATGGAAAGACCAAGAGCATAGAGACATGAAAAGGAGTGAAACAGGGATGCTGTTTGTCACCCAGTCTGTTCAAATTGTATGGCGAGTGGGTGGTAAGAGAAGCCCTAGAGAGGCATGGCAATTTCATGATAGGAGGATGCGTCATCAACACAATAAAATATTCAAATGATCTAGCATTACTTGCCAGAAATAAAGAGGAGTTGAAGAAAATGATGGAACTTCTGGTAGAGAGAGGGAGAAGATATGGCATGGAGATCAAAAATGAGAAGCCAAAAGTGAAGGTAATTTCAAAAAATGAAGAGCCATTGAAAATCAAAATTGTAAACCAGGAGTCGGAAATCAGAGAGCCGTTCAAGTACCTGAGAAGTCTGCTGACAAATGATGCCTACTGCACTAAAGAAATTAGGTCGAGGATCGCCATAGCCAAGGAAGCTTTCAACAAGAAGATGTTACTGCCAACCATGATAAGACTTGAGAAGATTAAGTGGACAGGCAGGGTTACAAATGAAGAAGTTTTAAGAAGAGTGGATGAGAAAAGGACCATTTTGGATGTGATTCTTCGGCGCAAAGGAAACTGGATTGGACACATCCTTAGGAGGAATTGTTTTCCACATGATTTCATTGAAGAAAAAGTTGAGGGAAAAGGGAGCTTAGGAAGGAGTATTTGAATACTACATGACTTGAATGAAAGAAGAAAATTCTTGGAGCTGAAGGAGGAGGCAGAGCACAGGGTGCATCGGAGGTCTATGTTCACTGACAAAAGTAAAGGACCTTTCTTAAAACATAATACCTAATAATAAATAATAATAGTAATAATATTTTGTAATGGTAATGGAAATGGTCATAAACAAAGTGTCAGGAAAACTCGGATTGAAAACCATGATGTTTTTTGATGACTTGTTGACATGGGAGGAGAAGGAAGAAGAAGTACAGGAACAAATACATGGAATGAGGAAGTAAAAAATTGTGAAATGAAATTTTAAATGTCAAAGTGTAAAGCCCTATAAAGCTATAAGTTTGACTGGAGTAGTGCTGAGAAAAGTACAGAATGTAAAATATATTCGAAGCATGAGTGGGGAGAAAGGTGGAAGTAGAGAGGATTTAATGAGAAAAGGAGAGCAGGGAGAGTTGTTCTATAGGTGTGTAAGAGACTTGATATGGTAAAGAGAAGTGCCCTTGAAGTGTAAGTTAGTGTCATACAGGGTGTACTTTGTACCCACTGTCACATATGAAGAAGAAACATGGGCAATGAATGTAAGAGAGACTAGGAAAGTGGAGGCTTTGAAAAGGAAGTTTGTGAGTGTCATGCTAGCTGTCCCGAGGAGAAACAAGATTAGGAATGAAGTTATTCAGGATAGAGTATGAGTAAAGCAGATAGAAGAGCAAGCAAGAATGAGATGGTATGCCATGTAATGAGGATGGAAAAAAGAGAGGTTCCCGAAGAAAATGTTGGAAATTAAGTATGTAGGAAAAATACCATGGGTGACCAAGAAAGAGATGGGAGGAACAGATAACAGAAAGTGTTCAAGTGAGATTAGAAGAATGGAATAAATTAAAGGAGGAGGAGTGGTGAAAGAATACTGTTGTTGTTGTTGATGATGATGATGATGATGATGATGATGATGTGTTATACAATTTTATTTAATAATAACCATAGACTTATTTTATTTTAATCTTGCCAACCCAATTTGAGTAAAGCTAAAAATATTTGGATATTCAACTTATAGATTATTACTTACCTTAAGAGATGAGTGTTAGAAGGGCATAAAGAACAATAAAATATTTTACCGAGTTTTTGTAATTCGTGTGATCCTTATTTATTTGATGGCCATTATAACCTCAACATTTCTGACTTCATAATTACTTTTTTCAGGAAAAACAGTGACACTCACTACCAAGTGTGCACCCAGAAGTTAATGGAATATAATAAAGTAGTTTTTTCTGTTTTTGTTTATAAAGATTGAAATTTTAGTGGAATTTTAAATGTTTAAATTATAAAGTCTAAGATAAGTAATTACATTTACTGTATGCATTCTTAATGCTCTATACTTTGTTATTTGACTGTTTTAAGCTTTAACTGTAATTATTTTTAAGCTTTGGAGAAGGGTTTGAATGAATTCCGTTCTTATCCACGACTCACACTTATCTTGAGTGCACTAATTAACTAAACAAACTATAATCAAAGCCTTGGAGAGAAATCACGCACCCCAGGGACAAATTCAAATCATACTTTAAAACAATTTTTAAAAATATGAGTTACACACATGTAATAAATCAAATAGACTCACAACACAAAGGACAAAGGATATCAATAAGCATGCTTATTATAAAACGGGTGGTTGTGACTTTACAATTGAATATAAAAACATTTAAAAGAATTAAAAATTCAACTAGATGAGGCCTGGCCTATTTCATAAGTAAAATTTACTACACATATTGGAAACGGAAAGTGCTGTATGGACATCAGCGCTCTCGAGCGACTTAATTTTGAACATTAGTAGACTAGTAGTTGCCTCCTGGCCCATGAGTGACAAAGTCACCACTGTTGATCACTTAATAATTCAGACAAAAATATATTTTCGCGGATCGTACAGTAATCAACGCTAAAATATAACTTAAGCTGTTTGTTGACTTAAATAAACTGTAGATATTCGTATTCCCTAAAACTAATATCATTTATTAAATCTTAAAAATTAATAAATTCTGTATTTGAGTAAATATTAAGTAAAGAATGGGGCCTCCCGGGGCTGCCACCCTGGCTGCCTGCCCGCCCCCTCATCAAGCCTCACTATAATGGAATTATTTTTAAATATTTTACCAACAGTTTGAACTTAAATTCAACCAAAAATGTTTGGTTACCAACAGTGGGGCATTCTATAAGACACTTTCCATATTATTCTATAGCTAAATCAACTCTCTGGCCACACCATAAATAATTATTTCAAACATATTACTAGTAACAATACTTAGAAAATAATAATATTTAGTATTTCCTAATATGATTTTAAAGCATTAATTTTTATTATAAACCTAATATTATTATAGAGATAGCTAATGTTTACAAAGTTAAAGTTATAATATTGCAAGGTTTTGAATTGAAATGGTGTTTATATTGAAGTAATACTAACCATAGCATATGGAAGTGGCACAGTGGCTGCATCTTCCAAACTCCATGAATCTGGTATGGACCATATAAGATGAGGAATTGTTTTAAAATGAATATTTGGATCTTTCTTGTGGGCGAGAGCCATCACCCTCCTTCCTTCAGGAGACCATCCGGAGAGATCCACCAGCCCAATATCAGGGGTAAGCTAAACAGTAAAAAACACTTTATATTACTAAATGTCTTGTAGCTTCAAATAAAACAAAATAATGGTGTAGTTTATTTTAATGGTTGAAAGATAAATAAATAAAATAGTTATTAATTTAAATATTACTGAGCTTAAATGTATCTATTATAATATATTATATTAATAAGTTTTCATAATAAAACTTAAAGAATACCATTTTTTTTATATGGCATATCATGTAAAATGTTATAGAAGAAATAAATCTTACTTCAAGCTAAAAACAATAAAAATGAAAGGAAGTTAAAAAAAATTATTGTAAAAACGTTTAATCACAAATAAAAAATCAATTGTAGAAGTTTACCTCAGACCTAGGCCTGTTTAAACACCAGTCTTCATGATTCAAACTAACGAAGCTCAGATCCCAGTCTTTTAAGCTGAAACATATCCGTTATTCAATTTTGTATATATTTATATGTACCTATTTTTCAAATATCTTATATAATTAGTGAAACATAATATTTTTAATGGTTTTATTATATTATTCTTGATAAATTAATGCACTAAATTCACTCTACTATTGCAACATTATCTCAGAATCTTGTAGCGTAAATGAAAATATTATTACACAATTTTATCCTTGAAATTTCTGCTATTTAAAATTTTCCTGTTTTTTTTTAGTTTGTAGTTCTAACTACTCGTAAAGCTGTTTTATCAACATGATTGATATTTTAACTATGAAAATAATCTAAAATACATGGAAAAGAATAGATATTAACTGTACAAATAATCAACAAGTTAGAATAAAGATTTCCAAGTAAAAATAAATCATTGAGGATCTCGATGTGCATAACGTAACCCTAAAGATGGTATATGTATCCACCAAGGTTTACATTCCAAATGTAAAGAGAAGATCAGGATATGTTTAACCTCCCATCTAATCATCCCTCTTACACGAGAACTAGAAAGGGTATCAGTTAAGGGTAGCAATCATTTCAAATCCTCAAATATGGTCTCAGTTTCAAGAAAGGCAGCACAGTAGCTATAATCTATAACAACTTGTATTACCTCAAATATGGCCTCAGTTTCTGGAGTGTGCTGGGTGTAGGAGCTGCTGATTGGGGTAGGGGCAAGTGTCGCAGACTCCCCCAACTCCCGTTGAAGTAAACATTGACCGTTAGATCTTGACTCAGCTGATCAACAAACAGACGACCAGTGGGAGAAAACGTTGTTGATGATTGGTCAAGCACAAACACGTATCTGTTAGGAATTCATAGTTTTTAATTGTCAATTTTAACTGGTTCATTTTAATTACATCATCCCATTTGGGTTGCTAATATGTTAACCTCTTGCTTAGAGATATTTGACTTGTTTTTATGAATCATTTGATTAATTTTTAAATCTCATATACAACTATTCGGTTGTTAATTTTTATCAAATACCTTTTTAAATATTTATATAAAGTGCTTTTAAAAATAATAATAAAAGAGTTACTGTATGTAAGAAATGTTTAAAAAAAATTTAAAGTTGCTAGGGTCCTACTAAGAAATAATTATACACACACACACACATATATATATATATATATATATATCAATAAGAAATACATATTGGTTGACCTAAATTGTGAGAATGTTGTATTTAGTTACAAGACTGTTATTGTGTGATTGTGGCCCCTCCTGCTTTCCCCCATCCTTCTGATATAAAATAGTTCTACCATTTTGTAAAAATGAGTGCAGTTTGAAAGAATGCTAGGCAAAAAGTGCCATTAAAATTACGTTTTGTAGTTTTTTAACAATTCCTGAACTCAACCACAACTGTACCGACCTCTCCCACATGAAGAACTTAATCATTCTACAATGACAATTTGCAAACAAATTCAAATGTGTAATTTTTCTGACAAACTCACAGCTCTCCAAAAAGGTAGAACTTGTAGCCCACTATTTCAGCGTTTCTCTTCGTTTTTAGATGAGCACGGATTAATCCGAAACGGAGGATGGCTATGGCATTCTAATCTTCACATGGCTACAAACACCTTATTGTTCTGTCCAAATCTCACCATGTGGTGGATCTCATTACCATTTACAATTACCATCGTGATAGTCTACATGCCGGTGCTCAGCTTGTACAAGTGACCATTTGAAATAAATTTCAGAGTTTGTCAACTGTTTGTGATGTGTCTAATGTAAGCTAGGTCTCATTCCACCCTTGATTGGCGATCTACCCAAAAATCCTGTCACTCCTTCTTGACCTTTCTTGAAAACTGGGATAGACTGGAAAGGTACACTCAGAAACCTCCATCCTGTTAAGATATACTTGTGTTTGTTCATCTGCTTTGTTAGTAAGGCCGTACACCTCGAGGCTGTCAATGGTATGTTGTCTGATGCCTTCATTGCAGCCCTCACTGGATTTGTCATGAATAGGATTGTGTACCGATCTATTCTGACTTCAGCACAGATTTCATTGGAGTCTCTTCTCAAATGACTAAGGAAGTTCATAGTTTTCTCAACCAACCAAAGACTCAGCAGGGTGTTAACCACTTTGCACCCAAACACGCCATCCGATTTTATATTCAACCCCCTGCAGTTCCTCACCAAGACAGACTAATGGAACCGGCAATCAAGAGCGCCAAACACCATCCACCCCAAGGGATTGGAGAGCATATTTTGACTTTTGAAGAATTTATTAATCTGACAACTAAAGTGGAAGCAATGCTCAATTCTCAGCCTCTCATTTCTCTCTTAGAGGATCCCTCTGAAATTGATGCTTTGACTCCAGGTTATTTTTTGAAATGAGGAAGAAATAGATGGAATGCTACATTTGGAACATCACACTGTATGAAGCAGAAACTTGGACCCTTACGAAGATGGAAAAGATATACTTGGAGAGCTTTGAAATGTGATGCTGGAGAAGATGTGAGAAGATCAGGTGGACTGACTGGGTGACAAATGAAGAAGTCCTAAGAAGACTATGTGAGAAGAGATCCATTTTGGATGGTGCAAAGCAAACTGGATCAGACACATCCTAACGATTATGAATAAGGAGGATTTAAATACTAGATGACTTGAAGGAAAGAAGAAACTTCTGGGAGTAGAAGGTGGAGGCAGAGGACAGGGCAGAGCACATTTTCGGTCTAAGTTCAATAACAAAAGAAATGGACTGTTGTATCATGAGATGGAAATCATAATAATAATAATTCTTGACAATGTTACTCAAACACACAATCAGTTTTATAGGGGAGCTCCTCTCATCGCAGCTATTACAACTAAGAATTGCACATCAAGACCATCACTACATCCCTTCCATCGCTCGCCAACATCTACAGGTATGAGGCTGAACAGAATATTTTATAGCTCACAGCCAAATTCATTCTCTGTTTCAATCAATAAAACTGGCCCTCCAGAAATTTCTTAGTACAATAAATTAAATGTCTCTAGGTTTAATAATATCGCACATGCATATTCTTAAATTTCCTTAAATATAAATGGCAAATTTTTATTGTACATAGTTTTTGATTTTGTAACCATACACACTGCTGCACTGCTTAGAAAACTGTTATTTTTCTAGTAGATTGAAACTGTTTTAAATCTGCATTTAATGAATACATATTATCATCAGTTTTTGCCTGTTGCTTATACCTATGGTGTTTGAAAAACAAATTTTTCATTAGTTGTATAATATAGTGATTCTCTAGATTTTTAAAATTAATTGGAAAGTTATTCATGTACTTTCTAAAAATGCTGAAAATTGGCTATATTAGCACATAATTTAGAAACTTTTTTTAAAATGATTGTTGAATAATTATTTATCATTCCCTTTCTGAATACCTAAACTGGAAAGTGTCTATATAAGCACACGACCCACAAACTAGCGTAAACCTATGATAGATCTTGAGGCTGTAAATTAATCAAAATATGATAAATATTACTCTCCCAACGGGAATTAAACAATTAGCTTAGTAAGAGGATGCGTTAAGTATTCAGTTCAATTATCTAGAGCAGCGGCTCCCAAACCTTGGCACGTACAATTATTTCAGGTATTACGGCGTGAGAATCCAAACAAAACAAGCAAATTCAAGTTGTAAAAATATTATATCTCATCAAATACCATAAATATATTACGATCAAATCAAACCAAAAGGAAAAGAGATTTAAACAGTTGTTATTTATTTGATAAGTGTGCCCTATTATCCATAGTGATTAAGTAAAAATGTTAAATAATGATAAATAAAAATTGTTATCTATAAATGGTATTGTGTCATTATATTCTTGGGCGCCATTAAAATATACCTAAATATTAAATATCCAGCACTATCTTGGTGGTACTCCAAAATATGGAATTTGTTTGGGTGGTATGCCATTCAACAAGTTTGGGAGCCAATGATTGTAGAGTGTAGATAAATGCATAAAAATAAAGGTGTAGCCTATATTTATATATTCCTCATTTGATAGAAGTACATAGTATATTCAGGAGCTACTCTCAAAACGGCGTGAATCAAGCACGTATGTAGAATTTAATTTTTTACTGTGGGAGGGCATTCAGTTGGAAAGAGATTGTTTTAGGGGGTAGCTACCCTCCACCCCCTTAACTACCAATGGAATAAGTTTTTTTTTTGACACTATACACTTCTCGGACTGATTTAAAAAAAAAATTGTAGCTTTAGACTTGAGTTAATTCTTCCCCCATTGTGTAAAAAATACACCTTTTACCATAGCTTTTATTAGAAAGCGTTAATGTTGACCAAATTTTGAGGAGGCATGCTCTAGTTGCCCAATTGACTAATGCGTTTGTCTCTTATTGCACTAGATCACAGGAATATAACACAATTATTATATAGAAATATCTAGTAACCATTACAATCAAATACATTTTTAATAGTTGTATGGTTGGAAAAGAGTAAAGCTACAAAAGTGGCAGTATTGCTTTATACATGGTTTAGTGTTTTTAGTCATGGCTGCTAGACTGTCATAGTTTTATGATTCAAATTATCATATGTTGTACAGCCAATGCCTTTATTAGGGCTTTATTCAATTTTTAAGGCATAAATGCTGTGAATGTTACCCAAACTTTTATTGTTTTCTTATCGAAAGTTCTGACTGATGAAATGAGGACATTGAGGTTAGTGTTAATGTTTGACTTCTGAAATACATACTAATATTTCTATCAAGTATTCATACTAGTTTGAAATGAACTAATGTATCTTTTTTCATTGTTTATTAAAATAGTCTTTCATGAAAGCAATTTAAATAGGCTCAAAGCAACAATGAAGGAAGAGCAGTAATAGGGGCTGTGTTACAATGTTACAACTCTTATAATTTTTCATTTGATTAAGTAGACTACATTAAACAAAAGATTTTAAAAAATATTATCACCTTTTAACATTTTCAAATTTAGGATACATTTTAAAATTCGTTATTAAGTATTTGATTTGAATGAAATTTCGTATATGCATGTTGTTTAGCATGCTAATTTTGAATTTGTCGTACGTTATTTAATATAATGTCAGGGGAAGTCCCTTAACCCTCATGCCCTAAATTACAATATGTTTTGAATAGTTTATTGATGTACCAGTATTAACATTTTAGGGCAACTTCCATGAGGTTATGAAGTAGGATATTGGTAGACAGGTAGTACTGTAGAAATATTGATAAATTAAATTTTTAATGCTTTATTTTACAGTTAAAAATGTTTTTAAATAAACATGGCCAAATGGCTAATTATTTTATTAAGTGACGAGCGAGTTCTACGGCTCAGGGAGCTTACTAGTTAAATATTGCTTTCAAATGTGTTATAATAAAGCAGCCTGGGGGTTGCAGGGTGTTTTGTGTGGGGTCACAATATAGAGGTTTTAGCTTTATATTCACTTTTTTAAGAATTTTAATGATTTTAAGAAGATGCGAAATTCTAATAGAAACGTTAATTTGTTATTTTAAAGTGCTAAAAGCTACCTAGTTAGTACATAGGTTCCTTTCGGCTATTCCATTCTGATAGCTTCTTGCCGACTAGTTTATTGTGGCAGCCTTGTAATGCTGCTAGCATAAAATAAAGTCATCTCCCAACTTCGGGCCTGTTGATTCTATTTTACTACCTATTAGTTGAATATAATTATTATAAGCAGTTCAAAATAATTAAAACAACCATTAGTGGACACACGGGTTTTGGTTTGGTTTGTTGATTAAGGTGAAGTAAAGATTTTAATTCTGGGCAGTAGTAGTTTATCCTAATATCCCTCTAAGCGAGTAAGTGTACATTTCCTCTAAATTTTACCTATCCCACTGGTGTAGCTAACTGTAGATAGTCCGGGTTGGTAGTAATACATAGTAAAAAAAACTTAAAAACTAGGATTTGAATGCTTTTAAGTTATCAAAGGGTCGCGATGGCCGCAGAGAGAAAAGTTGTGGTCATAAACTATGAAATGTTGCAAGCCGCTGTAATAAAGTCAGTTAAATTTTTTAATCTAAAATACACAATGTGAACAAAATCTTCAAATCTAAATAAATATATTTAAGCTCAATTGGATATTTAGCTCAGACGCAGGTAAACTGAAATAAATAATAATTCAAGTTGCACTGAAAATGCCTTGTAGCTTTAAAAATTCAGTATGAACCAATAAACAAGGCTGTCACCTGGGGGTGAGGGGGGTGTTTGAGGGCTCAAACCACCCCCGAAATTTTATGAACAAAATGGCTTTATTTATGGTTCAAAATATATAAAAATTAAGATACAAGTACAAATTAGGAGGTTATGTTGCCATAAAAAACACTTCAGAAAGCTTCTAGAGATATTTAATATTTGGAATCTTTCTAGCCTTCGGCAGTTAAGGTATTAAGGTGCCATACAGAACACATCAGGCAGCTTCTAGAGGTGTTTAATATATAGAATTTTACAAGCCTTCAGCAGTTAGGGGGCTATGTTACTATAAAAAAAACACTTCAGATAGCTTCTAGAGGTGTTTAATATATAGAATTTTACAAGCCTTCAGCAGTTAGGGGGCTATGTTACTATAAAAAAAACACTTCAGATAGCTTCTAAAGGTGTTTAATATTTAGAATCTTTCCTAGCTTTTGGTACTTATGGTGTTAAGCTGCCAAAAAAAAAGCCATTTCAGATAGCTTCTAGAACTGTTTATCAATTAGAATTGTGTCTAGCTTCCGGCAATTGGCAGATGTGCCCCC
>CABFOW010006388.1:0-32646 GCA_902141385.1 Timema californicum | reverse complement strand
GGGTGAGATTCCCTTCTCCAAAAAGGGAGGTTAAGACTCTTGTTGGCCTGGGCTCCGTCTTTTAGGAGAGAGGTGGATGTTAATATCCCCTACTGCTTCCGTAAAAACTGGTAGCAGGAAGTGAATTTGTTTCCGTAAAAACAGGCAACATAAAGTGAATTCGTTTCAGTAAAAACAAGTAACATAAAGTGAATTTGTTTCCGTAAAAACAGGTAACATAAAGTGAATTCGTTTCAGTAAAAACAAGTACATAAAGTGAATTTGTTTCCGTAAAAACTGGTAACATAAAGTGAATTTGTTTCAGTAAAAACTGGTAACATGAAGTGAATTTGTTTCCGTAAAAACAAGTAACATAAAGTGATTTGGTTTCCGTAAAAACCGGTAACATGAAGTGAATTTGTTCCCGTAAAATTGATAACATAAAGGGAAGTTGTTTCAGTAAAAGGAAGTAACATAAAATGGAATCTGCTCCGGTAAACAAAAGCAACATAAAAGTGAACTTGTGTCTGTAAACAAAGGTAACATAAATGTGATTTAGTTTCGGTAAATACGCCCAATGGGAAATGAACAANACTTGTGTCTGTAAACAAAGGTAACATAAATGTGATTTAGTTTCGGTAAATACGCCCAATGGGAAATGAACAATGAGGGATAGCGACCCAATCTACTCTACAAACGTAAAGCTATAGTTGATATATCCTTAGGATGACCGGCCGGTCTAAGTAAACAATTTTTTAGGATGTAAACAATGTATTTAGGATGTAAACAATGTATTTAAGGTGGTCCGTGTAATTACTATGTTTAAAAGGTTAGTCTTAATATACCTTATTATATTTAGGAGGCTATTTGAAGTTCATTTGGAGTTTACGGAACGTATATGTATTGTTTATCCTGTATATGTGGTTGGACTCAACAAAAGGGGAGGTGAGTGTAGCATGCGCATTGGGTGGCGGGCTCTGCAAACTGGAGCGCTATAGTTGGCGTCAGCTCAGTGTGGGCTGACCCGACGCGAGAGGTGAGGATTACCTGGTCTGACTTGAAAGAGTCAACACCTCTCTGCGAATGGCTAGTCTAGAGGCGGAGCCGTTGACCAATGTGCAGGCTCACGAGTCGAAGGGAGCCTCTTGTGTGTTGTATATTCAATAAATTAATTATACAAGTATCTTTCCATCCACGGCTTGATTATTACTCCTAAGTTCCTCGGACAAACGGAGCCTGAGCACAGCACAGTACACAAATAGAAAGTTAAGTGTATGGGCAAGAACTAGAGGTGGTTTATTCCGTTAAATTGTGGACGAGTTGGCATTAATAAAAGGAAACAAAATTTCAGAAATTTGTGCTGTTTCAACATGGACGAATCAATTGGTGAGATCAAGCCAAATCTTCAGCTTTAAATATATATTTTTCTCTATTATCAAGAAACTGGATTTATGTAAAAACTTACAGAAAAAGACTAAATATATTCACTCTCTTTATCTATTCCAGAGAATTAATATATTTTTTATGTCTAAATATTAATTATATTGATTTTTTTCTTCTCTTTACTCAACAATGCTACTTTTTTTTTGTCTTACTTAAAACTATAATTATATTATATAAGTTCAACCTATATTATTTTTCCTTTACTCTAGTACAGTAGCCCCATGACTTCTTTGGTGCTGACTGACAGCTCACAGACAACATCTCGAAAACTTCAGGCCCAGGTATCTAAATCAAATTGATCATTGGCTGTTTCGATCTGTGTTAGGCTACAATTGAGCCCATTTTTCATTCTTAGCTCAAATATTAGTTTGACCATGGCTAATTGTCGAGAATTAACATCTACAATGATGATCATGCCACATTTTAAAATCTCCTAGCCATAAAATATATTGATAAATGATAACATTTTGATGAGTATGAAGAGGAAAATGCCCAATGCACTCATATAATTCGAACATTAACCTATGGATGAAATGTGAGTTTAGTTCGGTAGTTTCCAAACTTTTGCCGGGTTTGACATCAATTGTTGTCTTTGAGACCATCACGACCCCTTGCTGGCCTACAAATATTAAAATCCTGGTTTTTAAATTATAAATTTATTTTAATCTTTCTAATCAGGGCTATCCGTATTTTAGCACAGCATCTTACTAGGTACCTGTTTTAGCTATAAACATGTGTACTAATTTCACTAATGTGTTAGGGATAAAGAAGGTTGAATTTAGATTAAGTGTACCCGAAGTTTCAAGGAGGGAGAGTGGAAAATTATTTAGAGAAAAACAATCCTAGAACCCTCAGTCAGAATATGAATCCTGACCTCAGATAAACCAAATTAGCGTGCTGATAAGCCCACTTGTTTGATTTAATTCAGATGAACTATATGATGCTATGTTATTTATATGAATGTGACTAAGATGTTTCTAAAGTGAATCAATGAGCCCAGTGGGTATTTTGAAAGCTATGATAGCAGAGCCACTCGCCTAAACACGAGACTACTACAGCAAACCAAGTCAGCAAACAACTGCCCGAGTTAAGTAACCAAAAGAAACCTAATCACTAACTAAACTGTTCATAATGTGTGTTAATGTTGCACCTTCCTATAGTAAATATTACTTTAAAAAGTAAACATAACACTATAGACCTAATCTCAACAAGCAATGTGCAACCCGAAAAATGCCATGACCCCGAATTGGGTCGCGGCTCCCATGTTGTAAACCATTGGTCTAAGCCTAGTGCCTTAGTTCATTTAGCCATCAGCACGAGAAATGGTTGTATTTGAATCTCTATCACTGATAAGCTGACCTGTCAGTCTTACTGAGTTGTGAGTGGAATTTGCAACCTCCTGACAAAGCCATGCTAATCTGCGAAAGAGGGAAAGGGTAGCCATGGAGGTGGTAAGAACTGTCAGACAAGGCCATAGATTCCACGCTTGAGTGCGTTAAGTTAAGATGCAACTCACTTTATAAAATCCCTTCGAATTAGCCAACTAGGTAATGTCATTAAGTAAACTACCCTTAATTCCAATTAGATATCAAGTTTCAGCCTGTCTATGAAATGGTTTAGGCTCTATGGAGAGATTCAAACACACAGACAGGTGGCATCGTAAAATTCACTTTTTCGGTTTTGGGGGGTCATGAAACGCGGATATTTATAAAAATTTCAATTTTTTTTTTATGTTAACAATACTTTCTCTACCTGTGGGTTGCAAGAAAGTAAAAATTATTTCCACAAATTAAATAAAAAGTTGTTTTCAACATATTAATCAATTTTGACTAGCAATACCAATATTATTTTGGAAGTTAGTAAAATAATACAGTTGGTAAATGCACACTATTGCTCAGCCAGTAAGTTATTGACATATTGCCAGCTTTACAGGAATGTAAAACTCAGATTATACAAAACAATAATTTTACCGGTTGCTCTCTATGGTTGTATAACATGGTCTCTTACCTTACGTGTCGAAAACAAATCCAAAGTGTTCTAAAACAAGGTGGTTAGGAAGATCCAAAAGGATTTGAGGCTACTGGGGAGTTGAGGTTACATAATGAACAATTAAATATCCTGTACTTATCACAATACATTTTTAGAATAATCAAAGTCTCATAGATATTACCATGGGCATGACGTGCAACATGAATGGGAGATTCTAGAACCGTGTTCAGGCTATTGACTGGCAACCCTATGTGGAAGACCTAAACGCAGGTGGCAGGATAACATTAGAGTGGACCTGAAAGAGATAGGGTGTAATGAGGTGCATTGGATAGAACTAGTTCAAGATAGGGATAGGGTTTAATGAGTTGGACTGGATAGAACTAGCTCAAGATATGGATAGGGTGTGATGAGGTGCACTGGATAGAACTAGCACAAGATAGATATAGGATGTAATGAGGTGAACTGGATATAACTAGCTCAAGATAGAGATAGGGTGTAGTGAGGAAAACTATAGAACTAGCTCGTGATGGAGATAGCCTAGGTGGCGTAGTTTTGTAAGGGCGGCAATGAATTTTTGAGTTCCTAATGCCATAGAGCAAGTAAATGAATACTCCTCCTCGTCATTTCTCAAATTCTCAATTTGAAATTTTAAGACTTGTTTGGTTATCTTAAATGATATAATTGCCTATCAAATTTCAACTTCACCACATCAAAAATAGTGTTTTACATTAAGTTCTTGAAATTTCATAATGTTCAGACGTCATTCGGATATTTAGGATCGTCCATCAACATACATGCAGAGTTTCAATTTTATACCAAACCAAAAATTGTTTTTCTATTAGCTTGGGAAATTTTCAGGGGTTCTTCCCTCCCCATTTACCCCTGATTCATTTTAAAATTTAAAAAATAAGGATTTTTATTTTTGTAATGGTCCTTATACCTGCCTGACAAATACCAATTGTCTAACATTGTGAGAAGTATGGTTTATTCTTATAGTTTTGAAAATTTTAGCCTCATCACTACCTCTCTACCTCATTTCTTTAACTCCCAGTTAGAATCTCAAATGTTAACATTTATTTGGTTATCTGGAGTTGTACTTCTACCTGCCTTCCAAATTTAAATTTTCTATCATACTTAAAAGTTGTGTACACCCCTCTCCCCCCTTATTTCCTGGAGTCCCATTTAAACTTTGAAAATGTACAGACTTTTATTATAATTATTTGGAATGGTATTTTTACTCGCCTGCTGAATATCAGTTTTCTACCACATTGGGAAGTAGTGGCTTCTAACAGTGTTGTAAATGTAGAACCCCTCCAAAACCCTTTTTCCTTTACACTTTGAGAAGTTTCAAATTCTAAGCTAAATTTGGTTATTTGGAGTTTTCCTCCTACCTCATCTCAAAAGTTTATTCTGACTATAGATCTCAATTTCCTAGAATTCCATTTTAAAATTTAAAATCACCCTTTTTTATTTGGGGTGGTCCTTATACTTGCTTAGTGAAATTAAGTTTTCTACTACACCACAGAAGTGTATAAGTTTTGGAAATGTTGAGCTCCCACCTTCTCCCCCTCAATCCCTCGTCACCATTTAAGCTCCCTATAAATTTCAGATTTTAAGATTTATTTGGCTATTTTGGGGGTTACTTATACCTGCTTGTCAAATTTAAAAAGCTCCTATCACAACTAAAAGTTTCAAAGACAGTGTATAATCCCTTTTCTTTATTTCCTTAAGTCCCATTTAAAATTTAAAATTTTCAGAGTTTCGGGTTTATACTACACTGAAAATTAGTTGCCTATTATTTTTGGAAAATGTAAACCCCTAACCCAATTTTTCTGCCTACAATTAAGAAATTTCAAATTTTAGGACATATTTGGCCATTAGTTATCTAGGGTTGTCCTTCTACCAGACTAACATGTTTTAAATTCTCTACCACAATGATAAATAGTAATTTATTTTAGTTTAGGAAGTTTTGATACCCCACCCTCTTTTCTCCCAATATACCTTGGGACCCATTTTGTGATTGCTATACATAAAAATGTCAGATTCTTAATCTGGGACCCGAATAACTTCCAGATATTAAATTTCATGAAGTTTGGAGGACCTGAGATTTCCCACCCCTTTCTGCAGCCTTGGGGAGTTACATTGGAAAAACCCTCGAAGAACTAAAAACCAAATTTAGAAAAAACAACAACAACTTTATTTTAAATTTCAAAGCTCAATTTCTGCTGGTTCTAAAGATACATTAGTGAATTTAAAAAACTTTCAACCCCTTTTTTTCCTTTAAGAGGTCGAATTTAGGAAAATATCGTCATATCTATTGCCTAGGGCCTAAAATTAATATTCACCCAAAATTTAAAGTTTCCAGGTTCAGAGGTTGGGGAAATAGGACGATGAGCATTTTATTTATATAGATACATTTGTGTGTTAGCTGAAACATATATTTGACAAATTGGGCTCAATTTACTTACGCCTCTCATTAAGAGTGCACAGAAATGTGATACTAAGTTTTTTAATTTGGGGCCACATAAAACATCAAGATACATCATAATCTCGAGAGCAAAATGTTTACTTTTACCAAGACCATAGTCAAGGTAGTCAAGGGCGGGGGGAATTTTGGGTGTCCAACCCCCCGTCTGAAATATTATGAACAAAATATGTATGGTTTTATTTATGGTTCAAACACTATCAAAATTATGGAACAAATACAAATAAGGGGGTTGTGTTACCATAAATAGCACTTCAGAGAGCTTCTAGAGGTGCTAAATATATTTTTTAAATGTCCAACCTTCAGCAGTTATGGTGGTATGTTGCCATAGAAATCCACTTCAGTTAGCTTCTTGAACTGTTTATCATTTAGAATTTTTTCTAGCCTCCGGCATTTAGGGAATTAGCCCACCCAACCCCCTTTGAAATTATTGGCTGGCTATGGTCTTGACTAATACACTACTTTCTTCAAATATTAAAGTAAAAAAGAATAGTTTATTTTACTAATGTCATAAGGCAAACTGTCTTCAAAACAAACGAAGGACAAGAATCTTCAGGTAAAATAATTTGTTCACTTTGACTTGACATCCTCACCCCCTTCCCCTTGCCCTCTACCCAATAATCCTCACACTCTCTGCACTAATGCAGTTCTGCACTAATCTCGTGGGTTGGAGAGTTTTTTAGAACAATAAGGTCCTATCCACCAGTTCTAATTTTACTTCAAATCAAGATGCAATTCCAAATCTCTCCAAAGGTAAACCTCACTCTTAATACATTACTTTTCATATGAGGAAAAGACATCAAATTTTTGAAACAAAATAAAATTGATCAAATAGAATAAAGCTTAAAGCTATGTTGAGATTAAATTTATATCTGAAAAGGTGCAACTATTAGCACTTTAACAAAAGTTGTTTCGCAATGTGTATACACGTTTTAAATTTGGTCTAGGATTGACCCCCATTAAACATATGGAACAATGACTGATGTGCTATTGGGTAGATTTTTGTTTTGTGTAAGAAAGTGGTATGTAAAATATCACAGCAAAAATAAACTACTTCCAATTATTTGAGGATGTGTTGAGATGTTTTTTTCCTACTTGAAAGATAAATATGATTATCTATTCTCAAGCAAAGATCATGAGATTGATAAGGGTCAATATAGAATTGGGTTTAATACCCTTATAATGACCAATCAATAAACAAATACTCGGTTTGTGATAAATCATCATGACTTCCATATTAAAATTCAGTCATGGTCTCTACAAGTCTAGATCTGGAGGTGAGAGGGAAGCTATTCTAATTCTAACCCACCCTTTATTCCCCCCAAAGATATTATGAAGCTGGATCAAAATGCTAGTAAACATCAAAACATCCATTATGACAGGATGCCTGTAACAAGGCTTATGTCGATACAGTGGATAGTATACATAGTAACAAATTGATAATTGTGCTCAACATTATCAAGGATATTTTCAGAAAGCAGGCATATTAAGAGTATGGAGAATAATCGGACTATGTATGCAAACTTTAAAGGTGTAACAGAAAAGGGCTGGTTGAGGTATTAAAGGTGTCTCTCTATCAGAAGCATGGACGTGCCTGGTAGAGGGGACGGGGGGGGGACACGTCCCCCCCAAAATTTTACCCTTAAATTCAATAGAGAATTTATTGATTTATTTGAATAGTTTTTTTAATTCTTGAAATTAGCTATTTTAAATTTAAATGACCTTATTAAATAGGCGGATCTTGCTTCATTTGTATAGACACTAGCGCTGCTAAAATAGTTTTTAGGCTGGTGACACTGTTATTGTATTAGTAAATTATTTTGTTTTATTTGCAAGTTCTTAACTTTTTCGAATAGTTGCAGCAATCTTGTGAATATTAAGAATAAATAGTGTGGCGTGTGGTTTGTTAAATGTTTTGTAAATAAATGAGTTTATGTCGTATTTGCTAATGTGTTTGTGTGTAAAAGTGAACTTAATATAAATCAGCGTGATTTGAGTAATATTTTGAGCATGGATCGTTTCTTAATCAAAAGAGAACAGGATTCACCAACTGAACTACAATCTCCTAAAAAACACTGCTTTGGCGAGTCTGAAGAAAAGTCCTTTCAAGCCAACTTAAATTTTAATAAAACAGAAAATGTGTTTAATCAATCACAAGTTAATATTTGTGAAAGTAATACATATCTGGCACCAAACCAGCCAGTTACAATACCAACCAAATTTCCAACTCAGAATTTAAAAGTAAAAATACTTCGGTTTCAACCAGCATGGTATAAGGAGTTCACTTGGCTGCATATAGATGTCTCTACAAACAGTGCCGATGGAGCTCTTTGTTTTTATTGTAATAGATATAATAAATTATGTCCTGATAAAAATCTTGCTTGGAAAATGGATCCGGCGTTTTCTAGAAATGGATTTTAAAACTGGAAAAAGGCATTGGACAAGTTTCGTTCACATGAAAAGTCAGATAGTCATTTACAAGCAGTTTTAAGTTATAGACAGCTGAAAACCCCGATTGATAACCAGTTAAACTCTTCTTTAGTTTCTGAACGTAAGATTTCTAGGGAATTTCTTTTGAAAATTTTCACTTCAATTAAATATTTAGCCATGCAAGGCTTAGCTTTAAGAGGAAATCAACAAGAAAGTGGAAACTTATTTCATCTTCTTAAACTACGTTCCGAGGATGATTCATATCTTGCAAATTGGTTGAATAAGGAACGAGAGGTATACACAGATGGAAAAATTCAAAATGAGATTTTGGAAATAACGGGTAATGAAATTGTGAGAAATCTTTGTGCTGAAATTCAATCTTCCAAATTGAATTTGTTTTCTTTGATTTGTGATGGTACACGTGATATTACTGGGACTGAACAGCTTAGTATATGTGTGCGTTGGGTTGATGAAAACTTAGAGCCTCATGAAAGTTTTTTGGGGCTATACAGTGCTAGTAAAACAACTGGGGAGTCGATTGCAGCCATTCTTTTTGATATAATGACCAGAGTTCAACTACCTCTTTCGAACTTGCGTGGACAAACCTATGATGGTGCTCCAAATATGAGTGGGATCAACAAAGGAGTACAGTCTATAATAAAGGATAGACAGCCTCTAGCCGTGTTTGTTCACTGTGGGGCGCACTGCATTAACTTGGTAACAAGGGATGCATGTGATACATCAATTACTGTGAGGAATTCAATGCAATGGGCCCATGAACTTGGAGTTTTGTTTTCACAATCATTGACAGCTAAAACCAAGTTTATTAATATCCGAGAAGCTACTTTTAATGGTCCTTTGACATCTAATGCCAGCATTAAGCCCCTTTGTCCGACCAGGTGGATATACAGAGGTGCTCAGATTGAAGAGATTCTGGAAAACTATTCAATGATTTTACAAACACTTGAAGCACTGTCTGTTGAAGCAAATCACTTACAGTCAGCAAGTGGGTTATTCAAAGTGTTTGAGTGAGGAGAGACTGTTTTAGGCTTCCTTATGGCAAGGAAAATAATAAATAATTTAGAAATTTTGAATAAATCTTTTCAGGGAAGAAAAATGAATACTTCCGGACTTATGCAGGCCATAGAAATAGTGTCTTCTAGTTTACAAAGACTCAGAGAAAATGACGAGTTTTTATTAATTTGGGGAGAAGCTAACAAAATCATTGTTACCAACAACCTGCAGCCTCTTTCTCTACCAAGACAGAAGAAACCACCAATGCGTTACACAAGTCCTGCTACAGCGTTCACTTCTACTTCAGTCGAGGACTACCTTCACCACGAGTATTTTGCCATTATAGACACAGCTGTTGGAGGTTTAAAGTCAAGATTTGATCAAGAAGGACTTGATCACATGAGAAAATTGGAAAGGAGTCTTTTAAAAGGAGAAATAAACCCAGTGCTGAAAATGTATCCTGAAATTAACGAGAAAGATTTTGAAATTGAACAAAACATGTTTTTTCGTTTAAGTGCACCTACTTGTGTTGAAGATGCCCTAACCGCATTTCGAAGGCTATCTCCTGAAGTGAGAGCAATGCAATAATGTTGAGGTTCTGTTGCGTATACTGCTGGTTGTTCCAAGCTCGTCATGTGAGGCGGAAAGATCATTTAGTTCGTTACGTCGCCTTAAAACATACTTGAGGAACAATATGACACAGAGGCGCATTAATCATGTGGCTGTGTGTCACACACATAAAGATATGTTGGATAAGATAAGCATTCATTATCTTATGAACAAGTTTATTGTAGTTAATGAACGAAGAAAGAGAGTGTTTGGTGAAGCCTATGCTAATTTAAAATAAGTATTTTGTATGGCATATAAGTATTTTATTTATAAGTTGTGTTGTCAGTGTGGTAAACTAAATATAGTTCCTATTATTTATTTAATACAAAATTACTAATACTCTTGCAGATAGGGCTATAGTTATTTAAAATTTTGAACAACTAAGAAAAAAGATTGTTATTTTAATCTGAGTTAAAGGAAAATTTTTGAATTGGTATTAATGTTCATCTGATACATTTATATTGAATATGAAACTGAATTTAAGAATATTTCTAGTGTACGCGTTGTTTATACTAAGTATATAAACAATTATTATTAGAGAGTGTTAAATCACTTATAATATTTTGTGTCTTTGTCCCCCCCCAAAGTCTGAAAGCCAGGCACGTCCATGATCAGAAGGATAGTCTTGGTAAAGCTAATAAGGTTCTGGATTCTTTAACCCCAAAGTTGGTAAGGCTGGAAGTTGTTTCGCTTACAGCACACCTTTATGCCGACTTCTATGAATGATGAAGAGGTATAAACTATAAATTCACGCTCGTTCCAAAATAACTTACAGAGTACATTATGACGGTAACATAGCCATGCTCTGGATTGGTATCCTGTTTGACCAAAGTGACGGCACTGTACTTCTCAATAATATCATGGTTTCTTCGACCCACAGAATTTTGGAATTACTTTTCAGAAAAAAAAAACCTTCAATCAAACAAAAGAGGATCTTAAAGCCTACAAATCTATGCTTGAATAAATGAACACACATTAGTTCAGGAGCCATCCCTATGCACAATTTTCAAGTCGAGCGTCAAACCAACTAATTACCCACCATCAAACCAATGTTTTACGAGGAGGATAAGCTCGAGGGAGGTCTATACAAAACAAAGAGAAAGAGGGATTGATTATACCTGTTGGGATGATCGTCACGACTTGGTTAACCGATTTCGGCTCTTTGCGCTCATCTAAAGGAGCGGATCATTTTGTACTTAGCATTTTGATTGCTTCAATTGTTGAAGAATTAAGCAAACCGGGATCATTCTGAAAAAGTGTTTATTTCATTCCTAATATTCCCATAATCATCTCTGTATAGTGGGAGTTTGCATGTAAACTTCACTGTCCTGCAATATGTTTTGATGGTTCAAATCCTATAACCTTCCCACCTCAAAAACCAAGAAACTTTCGGGCTGCCATCCTTTAACCAGTACCTCAACCTCAATTTGGGCCTGAAAAATTTAGGCTGCCGTTACCTCCCTTATCCCCCTTCCCCAATTGACCACTTTCTACAACCAACACTATATGAGTGACTCACTCACTACCTTATCATAGCTAGCGCAGCAGCAAGGGTGGAGACAATAAAATATTCCAAGTCACCCAGTAGGACAAATTCAAGCACCTCTGGAATCTCAGCTCGCACCCAGGCCAGTCGACAGAGGCAACTTCAACTCGCAGCTCAGGCTTCGCACTTTCCCACCAAACTGACCTTCCCTCACCCTAATCAGCTTCAGATCCTTTCTCCACATATTCAATATTACCTAGATACCAACAACACTGTACTACTTGAATCTGATCCCTGAAAACCCACATTTCGTTCCTCCAAGATCCTAAGCTTCAGAAGAGTCTACTATCACTTGGGCTAGACACTTACCCCTTCCCTTGAAGTTGCACCATTTGTTTCAACAAGGTGGCCCTTACTCCCACTCTGACGATCATTTGGGAATGGTCATAGCCCGTACAGCTGATAGAAAAACCCCTAAGATGTTTGGCTCCTCCCCTCCTCTCAGGACTAGACTATCAACTGGTATGCTGAAGTGAGATTAATCGAGAAGAAATAAATCTTACAGGCTTCAACCCATACCAAATCAATTTAGCCAATTATCACCCTACATCATCCGTGTTCTAAACTGTAAGACTAGTTTAGTTTAGTTTATTTAGACATAGTTAAAATAAAACATTACATTAGTACTACATCAGTCAATACAATTTAGATAAACAACAAAACAGTTCTTAGAATAATAACCTTAACAAAAAAATAAATATATTCAACTAAGTGAAATAGACAACCTGAACATTTCCTAGACCTAACCCCAGTACCTATTTAAAAAACTGGGGCGTGCTACCCTTCTTAACTCTATTCTCCTATTTCTCAATTACTTTTTATTTATTAACTACATCTAGTTTAGCACCTAAACCTAATGTCCATATATTACCGCCTACCATTTGTTGTTCATCTAGTTGGTTCACCCCGGGTATATAACGCCCCCGGTACCCCACCCCACTGGATATCCCGCCGCTACCGGATCCGGTGGTTCCGGGTCAGCAAGAGCCCCAACGGGGCTGGGCATCCCCTTATTCACCACCTGGGGAGGTGCCCTATCAAGATCTCGCTCCGCCTACCTTCCCCACAAAGCCAGCACCATGGACCTAAACCTAACTTATATACTAATTACTATAAAAATAGTACATTTAATTCAAAAGTAAAAAAAAAAAAAGAAAAGCTTAACCTAACTTATCCTAATCACTTCCTCAAGGCTGCAGTCTTTTCCTGGTCCTCTCATACAGACGACTGTTGCCAGCCGATGGAGAGGGTCCCCGACGGTCCGGAAGCCCGTTTGCTCGAACCCTACTACACACTTGTCTCCAAGTATGGGGATCCACTGAGCAGAGGGGTGAATTCCGCCGTCAACTCATTCTTACATCATGGCTCTACCCAACTGGAACTTAAGCTCCCCACGGTTCATCGGAGGTTCCCACCTCCGGAATCCAGTGGATACCGCACTCAGCTGGGCTCCGGATATCCAGGAGTCTCATCTCGGTCCACCCTACAGCCTACCGTCTCTATCCATATACTTATTCAATAAATTTCCGCTACCAGATATGGTCTTCAAAGTCCTCCATGTCTGTCCCGTCAACACTACTGGTACCAGTCTCATCGCTGCTACTGGTCGTCCGTCCCTACCAGTTCCCCAATCGTTACGTCTAGATTTACGTCCTGTCTCCTGTCACGTCGTCTCCTCTTTAAGTCTTTCACGTACCTGTCCCTCTCCCTACGTGACGCGTCATCCGCAATCCTGTCGAGAAGTCCCCACCTGTTCACATCCCGAACTACATGGTACACAGTACTAGCCTGCAGAGGCACCTGCAGATCCGCCCTTGCTTCTAGTGTTTGGGGGCATTCTAATACGACATGCTCAGGCGTGGCCTTCTCTCCACAATCGCATTTGTCACTATCAGTCATTCCCCTACTAAAAAGTGCCGCTCTGTATGGCCCATGACCAGTTATATAATGCACCATTCCCGTTGACAGCTCCAAGTACTCCATCCTCATCCGTTCTCTACATCAGAAAAGATCCGGTAGGTCCTCCTGCCCATGTCACTCGCGTTCCAGTCGCTTTGCCACTCATCCAGGAGAGCCTCTGTAAGACTGTTAAATCTAAGAGTTAGATGCTGAATAACAAAGATGACACCCAATGTGAGCCCGATATAATAATAAAATAAACTGAGCAGTAAGCCGAGAGAACCGAGCCATAACAATTAGATGACCCAGTTCCGCCATAGATCTCTTACAGCAAATTTTCAGAAATCATTTTGCAGTAAGCCTCTTCCTTAAATTTTCTGGCCAATTTATAAAACATTGTTTTGTGTGTGCCTTCTTACCAACATGAGTCCTTTCCATTCACGGACGACTCTGTACATCACAATATTATGTGGTCCACAATACCTCGATCACCAATATCTCTCATCAAATTGTGTGGCTTTCTTTCCCTCCTTTTGTGCTAATATTGCTTCAACTGGCCAGTCTCCTCACACCAATGGTAGAGTACAGATCCACTTCTATTATCTCTCAGACCCCTGGCAAATGATTAATTTCTGAGTAACAATATATTTATAGATCAGAAAAAAAAAATACATTGGTTTTACTGTATTTATTCTTTACAACCTTACTTCTGTAGAAAAAATACAAGTCATAGACCCTTCCTTCACTCAGCAAATGTTTGGGGTTCTCAACAATTTTTTTTTTAATATATACTCATCCACAAGCAATTTGTAGTGGTCCTGTCCCATACATTTTTTAAAGTTTGGATGCCCCTATTAGCTATTTAAAGGTATCCTCACCCATTTCTGTTGTTGAAATTTTTGAGTTTGTTTTTAATAGTATTATATCCATGAATATAAGAGGGGTAAAATCAATCTAGAGAAAGGCAAATTTATTTCAGAGGGAGGAGCAAGTCCTTACAAACATTGGACTGAATGTATTGTGGCATTATAGATATCCACAAATGATTTTCTAGGGAAAATCACAGGCATAGTATAATTTTGGTAGGAAGAGCGATATCTGTTAGTTCTTTGAGTTACTAAAACACATTTAATATATTTATACATCAAGTCATGTTATCTGCAGATGTCACTTTTGGTAGATATTATCAATACCTATAAAATAGCATAAATAATAGAGTAAAACGTTATCAAAGTTGGCTGTCAAATAATAGTTTTAATTTTCTATATCATTCTTCTAACTACAATCAGGGTATACCATAATCTATATAATAATCCAACAACCATATTACAATTTGCATGAAAAGTAACTTCTTTATCCAATCTGGTATGATGATTAGCATTTCAACAAGATGTACCACAATCAAGCTGATATTCAGGTGGTACATAAATTACTTGACTTTGACTGGAGGTGCCTCATCAGAAATATTTCTGAATTCTCCAGGTTTTACAACTCCAGATACAAACTTCCTGGTACCAGTGATGGATTCCTATAGGAGAAAAAAAAAAATTAACAATGAAACTAAGACATTAGTAAAGTATTGCATGAATATATTACTATCAAGAAATTGATAGGGCTTACTGGTAGTTATTTGTTAAATTTTAATAAAAATGAATCAAAAATTGCCCCAAATATTTTCCATGTTTAATTATTAAAATATAGATAGTAATCTTAGACCAATGAGTGAAACAAAATTAAGATTATAGCCATTTACAAAAGTGTACATATAATTGTGTTAAACTAGTATTCATAAAATATATTTAAAAATAATTTTTTTTAAGTTTACAGGGCTATGCTCAGCAGGGTGGGGGGAATATGAAGGGAGGTGACAAAAAAAAAAGAGTAGAAGAAGTTATTTTGTTAACAGCCATGCTCTCCAATCAATAAAGAAACCAATGTCTAGAATATGTACACACATAAACATAAACTAAGAATTATTATTTTAAAAAGAAGATTAAGCTTGATAATTTTCTTTTTCTGGTACTCGTTAATGGTTGAGTCCTAATCTAGTTTTGATATGGATTTATTTAATTATAGCACAAATAATTATGCTTTATAGTGACAGGATTAATTTGTTTTTAAAGCAGGAAATTGATTTTACATCATTTTTAACCATTTGTAAGAGTATAATTATTTTAAGATTTATTCTGGCAGGAGGTAAGCCCACGCTTATACATTTCCTTGGAAGTCAAGAGTACTGGGTTGCCTTCCTGCTGAGAATAGCATATAGCTCATATAGCTTCATCTTGGTGACGAGCGAGCACGGTGCAGCCAATGGACCTTTGGACTAGTGTGAATCAAGATCAGCATGTTTGTGTGTGAGAAGAACACATGGTTGTTGACTGTGGGAAGCCATGCTGGATGCATGGTGGTAGGGTTGCCATTTCCCACAAACCATGCATCCCAACCCCTACTCGCTCGGGGTCCATCCTAACCATGTAACCCCCTAGGGTGCTTCGGTAGTATAGTAGTTAGGGTTGGCTACCAGGCACCCAAAATAAATAGAGACATTATAAAGTGGTGCCAGAAATGGGATATTATAAAGTGGTGTCAGAAGTGAGGATCGGGACTTTGCAAGTGTGTCCAAAGTTATAAAGTGGTGACAGAAGTGAGGATCGGAACTTTGCAAGTGTGTCCAAAGTGAATACTGAGTGATAATGTGATACCAAAATGAATTAAGTGATGTTGAGTGATAACATGTCGGGACATAAGTAAAACATTCTAAAACTGATGTCAAGGTTAGTTGGTTAGAAGTTAACTTACGAGTGCTACTAGCTTGATTATGCTAGGCGTGTGTTCAGTCTCTGAACTGTATATATTTAATATTGTAAAATAGCCTCTGTGGAATAGTTTGTTTAATCTAGTTCATTTTGATTTAGTTCCCTATTTTTATTGGTTTGTATGTGTTCATTGTTCCTTGTTATTTGGTTCCCGCCGATTTTGAGTTTCCCTCCTTTTTTTGTGAGTGGAAAGGAGGGGGAAGGTAGGTCGTTGGTTGCTTTTTGAGTTCAGTTCAGTGTGGGACTCTGTTCATGTTGGGTGTCTGCTATGACGTCCACTTCTTTTGCTTTGTAAATTCTTATTTATGTGTGATTCTGTGCTTCGGCCCTAAAGGGGCCTCTTTGCTCCAAAACCCCTGCCAATCTTAGAGAATTGCCGAGGAATTAACAACCTTGTTCCCTATTCCTTACTTTACTAACCCACAAGGTAAACCTCCATTTTCGCGGGACCTTATTTAGTAGAAGGTAAGCACTTGTCACATTGTTATATACAGTCCACCTTTTATCGCTTTGGATGTTGTTGTTTTTGATGCTAATAGTTTGTTGACTGGAAAGAACATTTGGAAATACAATATGAGCTGATAAAACTTTGTACCGCGAGGCACGAACGGAATGATAAACGTGTGTGTGCGTATATCAGCTGTTGTCAGGACAGAAGGAATCACCATTGAGAAAGAAGATAGGTCAGCAGTCTCAACCAGCTGGAACTGTCAGTAGTGAGGTCACAAACGTCACCCACCACCACAATGTTATTATTATTATTATTATTATTATTAGCACCGCGTCTTACTACCCGTTCGGGTTATACGCACTTATGCTAATGTGCAATGGTAGGGTGATTGTGAGATGAATTGAAGGACCTACAGTTTAACGTGGAATCCGAACCACGGTGGAGACCTGGCATTCCTCACATTCACAAGATGTCTTGTCAGAGGTGAAGGAAGGGTTGGTAATCAGATAAATCTTTGCCGGGACCGAGGATTGAACCCCGGCCGCCAGCATAGAAGTCTGACACCTTACCCCTAGACCACCAGGTCACCCACCACCACAATAACAACCACAGCAACACCAAGGTAGGGAATTGTACTACTTTGATATGGTCTAGCCTATTTTGTGTGTTCAATTATTATTTAGGATGTATTTAAAATTCTGAAGTTTCATTTTTATATTTGGACAAATAATTCCAAAATTAAACTATTCAATTGCAAAATTGTTATCATGGCTACCCCTCCAGTGAGATTAGAAGGACGAGACGTCGACATACAAACAGCCATAGATCTTTTAATGACTCAAACTCGTGATTTAAAAGTAGAAAACGAAACTTTAAGGCAAGAGCGTATAAACCATGCTGCTAATGCGAGTCAGGGAAACGAATCAATAACAGCCACA
This sequence comes from Timema californicum, assembly GCA_902141385.1. Lineage (NCBI taxonomy): Eukaryota > Metazoa > Arthropoda > Insecta > Phasmatodea > Timematidae > Timema > Timema californicum. Next base: position 15,044 of record CABFOW010006388.1, on the reverse strand, counting down.
ATGTAAGTTAGGAATTTCTCTCTTATTCCTAGTAAACAAGTATTTCAAGGCAGGGCAGAGGATAGTGTGAATATCTTTTTCGCAAAGTTAGAGCAGTCAGCAGAACTATGTGGGTGGACTGATAGTGAAAAATTAGCAGTAGCCAAATTATGGGTTTCAGGGGAAGCACAGGATTTTACCTTGTCACACAGTGAATGTAAGGAAGCTACAACTTATGAATCCCTGAAACAAGAGCTGGTAAAGCGCTTCAAGAGGAAGAATACTACCAGGTATTACCGAGAACAGCTGACCTGAAGCAAGTTACGTTCGGATGAAACTATAGAGCACTTCATGGATAGAATAAGAAAAATCAACATCAATACGTATGATTTAGGGAAGAGTGAAGAGGGCAGTGCTGCAATAAAGTTTGAGGCGGACCAGAGAGCGTTAGATGTTTTTCTAAATAGCTTGTATGGGGAATTAGGTAGACTGACATGGCTTTCCAAGACGCAATAGAATCAGCAGTAGATATAGAAGTGGACCGTCGACCAGTTGAAGAAAGACGAGCTGAAAAACGTGTTTTTACGAGCTACGCTGAGGTTAAATGTTACAAATGTAGGTCATTTAGCTAAAACTTGTCCAATCAACAAGTTGGTTTGTTTCCATTGTCAGGCCAAGAGACATATATCCAAGTTTTGTAGGAAAAGGTTTAAGGGAGGAAACCTCCCCCAAACAATCAAGGGATTGGGCCAAGCCAGCCACGACCCCCAATCCAAATAAAATTCGTCCCTGTAACTTCCACTGACAGTGAAGACTCTAGTGTAGAAGAGCTTCTAGTTCTTGCAAACTATGAGGGAAAACAATGCAGGTTGTTAGTCGATACAGGAGCTCAAGTTTCAGTAATGTGGCAAGAAGTTGTGGGAAATAGGAATATTTCCGAACCTAAGTACGAAATTGCAGGTCTAGGAGGACGAAAAATTTCAAATTTGGGAGAAAAATCTGTGACTAGCAAGTTAAACCACGATAGTTATGTAGTAAATGTATAGGTTGTAAATGCCAGCTGTCATCGCTATGAGGGCATACTTGGGTTAGATTTCTGGTTGAAAAACCAGGCGTCTATTAACGTAGAAAAACGGAAATTGAACCTTCGTCATAAATCTTATGATTTAGGAACAAGAGCCGAAGTAGAGCCCCAACGAACTAATGCAGTTGTAAATATGAGATTAGCTACCTCATCCTGCGCTGTGGAAATGTTTCCGGTTCTAGTACGTTTAATGCATGCTGAAGAAATGCCCCCGGGCGCAAGAAAGATAATTCAATTTGAAGTTAAACTCCCAGAAGTCGTTGACGAAAAGTTACTTTTAGTAGAACCAGCTATACAAAGCGATATACTGGAAGATAAACACTGTTATGTGGCTAGAAGTGTTAATGTTGCCATAAAGGCGGGGAACAAGGTCAGAGTTCCTATAAGTCTTGTCAATATGAGCCCTGTGGCTGTCCAAATGCTACGCGGGGTGGTAATTGCTAGCGTTAGATATGTAAATAAAGATGACGTCATCTGTTGTGGAAAAAGCTCATGTGAAAGTTTGTATGCCACGGACCTTGTATTACCTCAGGGTAAGGGTCAAAATAAAGTTGTACGAGCTTGTGAGGTTAAGGAGACTACAACCCCTAAATTCGAAGCCGCACTGAATCAAAAACTAGATCATTTGCCAGAGGAAGATAAACACATTTTGAAGCCTATCTTACGAGAACTTAAGGATATCTTTAGGGAAAGAGATAATTTACCTGCTACCCAATTAGTACACCATCGAATACATACCGGAGATGTGAAGCCTATATCTAAGAAACCATACAGAGTACCTTATCACCAAAGAGACTAGTTCAAGACATGGTTGAGAACCAGTTAAAGGCCGGATTTATCAAACCCAGGGAAATACATGATTCACCATGGAGCTCTCCTATAGTGATTGTAAAAAAGAAGTCTACAACAGGCAGCTCAGTATAACAAGAAGAGTGTTGTACCCAAATACAGAGTTCGGGACTTAGTGTATCTTTCTAAGCCAGTTCTAAAATGTGGTCAAATAAAAAAATTCCAAATTCTGTATAAAGGACCATATTTAGTGTTAGAAGTGTTGTCACCGGTAACCATTAAGGTACAGCTGCCCTTTCGCACTATTATTGTTCACACAAATAGGGTTAAGCCATATTTGGGTAAGTTATTCCCTGTACCTTGTAAAAGCGACACGGAGGTGCGGCCGAGAGGTCGTCCGAGGACGCCAGTAAGTCACGTGGTGGCCCTAGCAGCAGTTCGAGGTTCGATGCCAGCAGGGCTATTATGACCATGATGCAAAATGAATTTGCAACCGTTAGCAGAGAGACGCTAGACTTTGCGTCAAAAGTTATTATGGCCAACCACTTTGCGAAAGCAAAGTCCTTGCAAGCGCAGACATTTTACTTGTCCTTTGGTTTGCGTTACGAGGTTATGTTTGCTAGTTTTTGTAATTTATTAGGTGTTTTGTGTTACATTATTTAAACTTGCCATCGCATTAGCCCAATATAATAATCCCAAAACGTTGTTGTGTGTTTTTCACATAAATCTAACTTTAAATAGGTCTATATCATAATGTAGGGATAGTACGCTTATACTGAATGCTAAAATAATATTTTCTTTGAAACATAACACTATCAAATTGCATTATTAGTCACCATAAACACACTGATCATTCTGTTGACAAGGTAATAAAAAGGTAGGACTAATTTGTTTAAGAAGCCTCAACAAAACTTTAATAATGTAATCCTATTTAAACTGAATCATACATATAGTAGTAGCTACTATCCACACTAATGTGAGTTGTAGGCATATGAAATATTGCAGCCAAGAATGGAAAAACCAAAATAGGCCCTAGCTTAATGTTTACATATGGTATGGCTTAGGCCTAGGTTTTTTAATCATAAAAGGTTTACTAAATTTATCTGAAATCAATAATTAGTTTTTAGGCCTAGTTGTACTGAAGTGAATAAATTGCAAACATCTCATTATAAAGAAATATAATATTCTTATATTCTTAATCACTTAACTAAAGTCTAAGGAATTCCCTTTGATTAAAGAATGCATTTTATTATTTTTAGCCATTCAAACCACCCTCTTGTTCATTTTTTATGTTAGCTCAGTCGGACAACTGGGTATAAATGCCAATTACTTTGACATAAAGTTGTCGAAAATATTCAGTGTGAACACAATTTTTGGGAGATTCTGATCGCTTTCATCAACTTTAAGTAACTAGTTTTATTTTCTAAGATCTTCACACCACATATTTGATTCAATCTCAAACGTGAGAACCTTTTCAACAGTGTAAATTAATAAAATTAGCACAACATGGCCTATATATGTTCAAGTGGAGTACCACATATATAGGTGATTTTCTTTATTTAACCTCAAGTCAATCAAACAACATAAAATTTAAAACACCTTACTGTAGGCCTATATCTTTGAACGTTCACTTTTTGACACGACAAAATCGGGAATGGTTTTAAAATTGGACTACTAATAAAGCCAAAATACAAAATATTAATTTACTGTTTGATAAATGTTGTTTTCGAGACAAAGTTATAGGCCTATAAGGCATATATTTTTTTTAATAATAAATTAAAGTTATATTAATTAAAATAGGCCTAAATATAAGGAGAAGTATACATTATAAACTGTTGAAATTATTTTAAATTAATGGAATAAAACACACTTGTTCCAGTATCAACATGAATATATGAAGAATAAAGCATTGGGTTGTAAAGCATACATCTTACAAAAAACATTGTTTCTTTATTAGCCAACTTTTCAAACTAATTTATTCATTTCCCCGCGTGACATTACTATTTTAATGCATAGTTCACATGATTTTTTGACAACAATATGTTCTATGTATTGAATAATGTAGGCCTAGTATTTTTTTCATTTCAAATCGTAAGCACACAAAATTATGCGAGAGATTTATTAAATTAAGCTAGGTTAAATCTTTCTTACAAATAATGTGACTTGTGATCAGCTGTTTGGGAAAATAGAAATAAATGAATAATGTTCAGTCATGAATACCAGTATTCTTGAAATAAATGTACCTAATTTGTGCGTTAACGCTAGAAGCAAAATCGAAGCTAAAACTAGCGAATGATACAAAGTGTGGTGGTCATGATAACCCAAACGCTATATTTTCCTCTAAAGTGAAGCTAACTAGCGGTAGCAACTAACTTTGCGTCGAATGTTCATAATAGCCCTGCAGTTGACCCCGTCCAGTCACGCTGGAGAACCAGCCTGCCAGGAGGAAGAAGGTCACCAACCCCCCAACGTCATCGAAGTACCCCTCTCACTCGTATAACCTCAGAAAGCACCATTAAAATGGTTGCTTTAGTGTTTTATTTTTGTGTTTTTCCCAATGTGTTAAGTGAAGCTACGGAAATTAGGAAATTACCGAGTGGAGTCCTGTTTGAAAGGACAGGAAACCTAATCTTATCTGATAACAGTTTTACAGTAGTGGTAGATTTCGATTTAATGGAATTAAATGTAGAAAACAATAAACGGTTCAATTTAGTAACTTCTATAATTAATGTTGAGTTGCCGGATGAGTTGAGAGAAAATAATTCTTCATGGTATCAAAACTGGAAAATCGCCACTGAGCAAGTAACTGAAACCTATAAGTTGTATCAACAATAAATAACCAGTTTTACAGACTTGTTACCTAATAAACCTAAAAAACCGAAAAGAGCTTGGATTGACTTTGGAGGTAAAATTCTCAAAACTGTTTTTGGCACTTTAGATTCTGATGATTTGTATGAAATTAATCAAAAACTTAAATATTTGGATCAAGATGTTGATGATGTTGTTTCTAATATGAATAAGCATATTTAAGTAATGAAAAATATAGAATATAGAGTTACAAACAATTCAAAATTCATCCAACAACTCGTTAAGGAATATATCTCTCATTTTAATGTTACTTACGAGGGGTGTTCAAAAAGAAACCGAACTTTTGTTATAACATCTTTATTGCTCGTTGTACAACATTTTAAGCACTGTCACCCTCAAAGTAGTCCCCTTTACTGGCAATACACCGTTCCCAACGTTACTTCCACTTTTGAAAAGCCTCCTGGAATGCAGTTTGTGGGATGGCGCGCCAGTCTCTTGTCGCATTGTCCTGAGTTTCCTCTATGGTTTGGAAACGACGTCCCTTCAACGTGGTTTTAAGTTTGGGAAACAGGAAAAAGTCTGCTGGGGCTAGGTCCGGAGAATACGGTGGATGGGGCACTATGGGAGTGTGATGTTTTGCTAGATATCTGCGGACAAGGAGCGACGCGTGAGCCAGCGCATTGTCATGATGCAACATCCAAGTCTGGTTTTCCCACAATTCAGGCCTCTTCCAGCACACAGCATCCCTCAAACGCGCTAGAATTCCCTGGTTAACTTCCTTGTTTACCGTATGACCACGTGGTACAAATTCCTGATGGACAATGCCTTTGCAGTCAAGAAACACCACCAACATCACCTTGATTTGATCTTTGACCGACTCATGCGTGCTTTTTTTGGACGAGGAGACCCTTTGCCCGCCCACTGCGAAGACTGCACCTTAGTTTCAATATCATAGCCATAATCCCACATCTCATTCCTTGTTATGATGTTCTTAAGGAAGTCTTCATTGTCATTGGCAAGAAGTTCCTGGGTGATTTTAACACGAGTCTGTTTCTGATCGTCAGTCAACAAACGCGGCACGAGTTTTGCATTGACACGACGCATCTCAAGTTTGTCACTCAAAATTTGATGGCATGATCCTACGCTGATGCCTACATCGTCAGCAACTTCTCGGACAGTTAAGCGACGATGTCCACTAATTACATCACGAATTCTTTCGACATGGTCATCATCTGTTGATGTAGTATGTCGTCCAGACTTGGGATCGTCACAGACCGACATTCTGCCATGTTCAAAATGCTTAAAACCACTCATAGCACTGCGTGCGACTCATACAGTCCTCCCCGTATTCTTGGCTAAGCAATTTAAATGTATCTGTAAGAGTTTTGCCAAGTTTGTAGCGAAATTTCACCCCCGCCCGTTATTCTTCAAGCTCTTTCATTGTCACTTTGGCGCTAATCCGACGAACAGCTTGTGCACGTGCTCACTTCAGCGGCTGTAACTAACGGTCAGGGTGAAACACGGCAAATGGCAGTTTGTTGTCTAAACCTGCCGCTACATGCACTCAGTAGCCGCAGCATGCTCCCTCTGCCGGTTGGCGGGCGATTTCAAAAGTTCTGTTTCTTTTTGAACACCCCTCGTATAAGTGAGCTCAGCAAAAGTGTAGATGGACTCCTAAGGTCTATACATGTAATTAACTCTCACATTGATTTAAACAGTTTATTGCTTAGGGTAAGTGACTGTATGTCAAATGCTAGATTAGATATTATTAATCTAAGACAATCCATAGAAATAAGTTCCAACAACAAGCTAAGTAGTGTACTTATAACGCCGAGTGTTTATTTGAATATTTTACACTGAATAGAAAGAAATATTAAATTATCGTTGACCATGGTTGTACCAGTGAAACCAGAGTATTTACATGTTTTTTATGGAATGGCCACTGTACAATATATAGTAAGTGATAATACTTTAAAAGTAATTATTAGTGTACCTCTAGCAATAGTCAATGGGAGCTATACCAGGTTTATACCCTCCCTATGTTTTGGAAGAATATTAATATGTATGTTCAGTATAAATTACATGATTATATGCTTATCAGTCAAGATAGACGATACTTTAATAACGTGAACGCTAAATATCTAACAGAGTGTAAAAAGCATGTTGTCACAATTTGTCCTTAAAATTTTGTTCTGTATGACACAACTGCCAATAGTTGTGAACTCGATTTATTTTTGAACAGAAGTTCCAGTTTATACTGTCCACGAACAGTTCCAAATTTGTCAAAACCTTTTTTACGTTGTACAAGTAAAAATGATTGGATTTTTTCAGTAAATAAGCCCCTTGAAGTGACATTTGTATGTAGAACTACTTTTGACAGTATGCCTCCATATACTTTGAAACTTGAGAATAGTGGTGTCATATTAAATGCTAGTAACTGTGACATGAGTAGTAGTGATTTTAAAGTATTAGCTTCAGTTCATGGTATATTGTATTTTCAAAATAAATTACCCGTGATGTATATTCCAAATTTGGGAAACTTAAGTTTCGAAACAAATTTAAATATTCCTAAAAACGTTAATTTTTCCAGGGAACTAGTGAACGAGATTGATGCCTTTGTTAAGCAATCGATTAATCCAGTTGATTTTAATCAAGTAGTAGGGAAAATTAGGGCCTATAGCTTAAAGGAACATCCTAAACCTTTGTCTATAACCTTAGGCTCAACTATCACACATGTTGTATTGGTTATTATTGTAGTTGTAGTAGTTTTTAATTTTAAAGGGTCACTAGTTAAATGTTTTAGTAGGCCTACTCCTACCATTGTACCCCCAATACCTACACAGGCACAGTCTATTGTAGTTACCTTGCCAGACTAATTAATAACTAGTGTTAAGGGTAGTCACCACCTAAGTCAAATAAGTGTCTCATAAATGTTCCACTTATTTTTTGGAGGGGGGTGTAATGTAAGAGCATAATTATTTTAAGGTTTATTCTGGCAGGAGGTTAGCCCGCGCTTATACATTTCCTTGGAAGTCAAGAGTATTGGGTTGCCTTCCTGTTGAGAATAGCATATAGCTCATATAGCTTCATCCTGTTGATGAGCGAGCACGGTGCGACCTATGGACCTTATGACTGATGTGAATCGAAATCAGCAAGTTTGTGTGTGAGAAGAACACATGTTGTTGAATGGTGGAAGCCATGCTGGATGCATGTGTGGTGGAGTAGCCGGTTCGACGAGGTGACGGTATAACATGTGATCTGGCGGTTCACCCCTGCCGGAGGGTCGATGGTGGGTCTCTGGGTAGTTTTGCAAGTCCCGTTATCGTGCGTGCTTCCTCGTTGCGGGGATTACCTCATACTTATGTAGTAGTTAGCATCTATCTAGAGTAATAAATATATCTTCTTGGACTAACTCACTAGCCTCATTCCCCATGAACCATCCATCCCAACCCCTACCGCTCGGGGTCCATACTAACCATGTAATCCCTAGGGTGCTCCGGTATTATAGTAGTTAGGGTTGGCTACCAGGCACCCAAAATAAATAGGGGCATTATACATTATTCTTTATCAATTGGAAATAGTTTTAATAAAATATTAACAATATATTTGGTAAAATAATAATATAGGACCACACAAATGTGTCAAATGTATACATTGAATTTTAAGACCAGAATTGCCTTATATTCAAAAGGTATAGCCAGCCCCTCCCTCCAAAAAATGTATTGGTGCACCATTGGTCCCTTAAAATATTAACTAAATGTTTCCGCGAATGAACTTAACTCTCCTCTTGTGGACTGTTTCCCATAGTTTGTTTAAAACAAACAACCGAATGACAAAGTATTCTTAGCCCCAATCCTAAAATAAAGGATGCTTTGATTTTTTCAAGACCTCATGTCAGCATAATTTTCACATTTAAGGTGGTTAGGAGAAAAGAAGGGAGTAACCACTCCTGCTGCTGAGCAAGTACTCATTCAAAAAACGAAGTAAATGGCAATACAGCATGGATGGGACAACTTTGACAATGAAGTGACAACCTAATAATTCTAACAACTAAATAATGTGTTTGACAACCTTCATTTGTAATTAGTTTAAATTTCTTAACGATATTGTGGAATAATTCAAATTGGAATTGAAAGTATTTATTTACAACCGTCATGGGTATGGAAAACTTGCCATCAAACAATCAATCAACTAAACCATGTTTGTAAACTCCATCGGCATTCAATTATTGCCAAACAGTTAATGCATCACCTAGTGGGATGATATATCTCTAGTATAAGGACAATGCATCACCAAGTTGCATTCCTAGTAGTGTTTGTTGCATTTTCAGTAAAGGTTACTCATACATAAGATTTAGGATACAAACTATCATTTACATCATTTCAATGCTTAGATAACCATATCATTTTATAGTTGATGTTTATTTATATTTAAGAATGTTTAACAATGAAATGGCCCAGTGGTTAAATAATTGTATAGTAATGAAATTGATAAAAATCAAGATAATGGAATAATAAACTAATAAGTATAAATTTAACTAAGAAATCTCACCTAGGGAAAGAGGAAGAATGTGGGAAGAATCCAATGAACAAAGGTGACATCTTTCTATCTTCTATTGTAGAAATAGTCACACACATAGGTGTGCCTACAGGGGCTGGGGGCGAGCAGGGGAGGTTCAAGTAGACCACAGTCTCCCTAATGTTACTTCAAATATGGTTTTCAATGACCCACACAAATAATATAACGTTGCAACCTACTCCTGTGGGCTCGATTTGCTTGTGGGAGAGGTTAAGTTGCAGGCAAGGTAGTGTGGGTTTGAAATAATAATATGTAGGTTTTTAGAATTTTGGTTTAATATAAGTTACTAAAAGATAATACAAAATGTTAGGTTAGATGAAAGATAGAGAAATAAAGAGACTGAAAGCCCGTGTTCATGGAAGAACTAGCTTAACTTGTGGAAACCTAGACCGATGGAATTGAGTGACACTGCATGAACCATACAGAACTCAAATTTGGGACCCTAAGCTCGACAAATGACCTCTAGTACAGACGCTACTGATAACCTGAAGATGTAGTATGATATTATAGTGTCGATCAGTGTTACTGTCTGCGATATTGATAGAATTGTGACAGCCTCAATGCCAAATAATAGAAGTATTTTATACCCCGCAATGGCCCCTTTCCTGGCCAACTAATTCAATTATTGTTATAAATTGTCAGATTTTCTTTTAACCTTTATGGTTCATTACATCATATATGCTAAGCCAGGACTTTTCAGACCATGCATTCACTTGAGTTATGTAAATCAAAACAAACATTCAAACATTGCTCCGTGGTTGGTACAGTAATAAATATTTGTTTGGTGAGAAAAGGATGCACGAAATTCTAATTCCAATTTAAAGAATCTTTAAATTACTTATAGAGACATCTAATTTTTTTTAAATCCCGGTGAAAATCACGCCATAAAATTATTGAGGCATCAATTAAAAAATAATAATCTGAGATTGGACCATTCTAAATAATTTAAGAGTAGTATCATTTTTTTTTTAAATCCAAAAGGTGACCACTCCAAATAGCTTTTGGACACATATAATTTAAAAAAAAATCCAGATGGTAACCACTATAAATAACTTTAAAAAAGGGGTACGCATATTTCAACATTTTTTTTGGGTAGGACACCTTCGAATAGCACCTAGCCCTCTTTGGCTTGGGTATCCAAGTTCTTCGAAAGTATCTTATTTTGTCTGATCTCTGGACCCACCTTCTCAATGCTAAAAACGTTCCTGTGCCATGGTATGTATGTCCGGAGATAGCGCCGAGTCTGTTGAGGTCATCTGTGTGGGAATGAATGGGGGAAGAGGCCTCCACTACTTGCCACACACTAAGCAGTTGGTAGCTAGTACCTTCCAAGAAAGCTGGCCTGACCACCTATACAAGGTCCCTGCTAGGAAACTTGGTTCAAGAGTCCTTTTTATGATGATTTCTAAGGCTAGGCACCTGACCATCTCCAAGGACCCAAATAGGGCAACATAGGTAAAAGCCCTTTCTAAAAGAGTCTTATTCCTAGGTTCTGTATTCACTCCCTGACATGTGAGTCCAGCACACACAAAAGAAGAAGCCAGCTCCTCCCGTTGATCGAAGTCTGGCTAAGATGGGGAGGGGGTTTCCCAGCCATCCAGTGACGACATGGATTGATTGCAGGCACATACAGGGCTTTCAGTTCCTAAATTGCTCGCTGCACACATTTACATGCTTTGCTACACTCAGAGGACACAGCCATTATGGGCTAGAGGAGCCTGAAAAGGATATATATTCCTCTGATATAGATAAATACTAGCTATATTATTAGTTATTTGTAAATAAAATATTTTACTAAGGAATATATTTATCGGTAGTTAAATAATTTTAGAATAAAGATTTGCCAATAGTCCGAGCTTCACGCGAGTTTAGTATCTTTTTACATTTTGAAATTATTCAAAAACTTCCACCTTCCCATTTCATCCTCTTAGGGGATGAATATCAAAAAATCTCAAAAGTTTTGTAAAAAGAACCTTCCTGCCAAGTTTAATATTTAGAGCTCAAGCAGTTAGTAAGATACAGAGAAACCACGCCCTCCCGCTTCACCCCTTAATCGTTGAATTTCAAAAAATGAGAATAAAATAATTTGACCAATATCCATAAAGAACATCCCACACAAGTTTCATCTATCCAGATCTAAAACACAAACTTGAGAAGATTCATAAAACATCAGATCACAACTATTGTATGTCAGGATCAAATATATATATATCATGTAGCATAATAGACAATGTGTCCATGTATCATGAAAGACAATGCATAATGGTACATGATACACTGTCCACTATGGTGTATTAGTGATGAAATGTCTTTCATGATATGTGAGCTGCAATGAATAAGTTTCCCAAACAGCTTCTTAATTCTTTCAAAATCATTCTGCATTCTTTATTCTTCTTTTAATTTCATTTGCTCTTAACTTTCCTTTTCTCTTTGTACATGTCCTACAATCTCTTATGTTCTGTTTCAATATTTACAGCAATAATTTGTATGCTTCTTCTTTTCTCTCACAGCTTCTATTACCTGTTCATTCCACAATGCATCTCTTTTTTACGTTTCCCACCACTGCAGATTCACACACATCTTTCTGTTTTGGAAGCAACTATTTAATCTCAACTATACATAACTTAATAATGTAAACTATAATTTGTTGGCTATAATTCTTCAGGATTTTAGGCTCACCATTTGAATGACATATTTCGCATTTTCCCACTCAAACAAAAGAGCATCAGCAATGTTGCAAGAAGAGAACGCTGTGTGATACGTCGAAGTTCGGTCTGCTTGAAGACAGACTTGTGGGAATTTAACAAGTGAATTGGCTAAATTGATGGCTTGGCCTAGAGCTGAAAATATCACAAATTAAATTAATAAAATTCAATTTATTTGATGGGTTAGGTGTGATATGAAACAAACATGTGTCAAGAGTCAAATGATGTGCCTATGTTGTTAACGGGCACAGCTTGTTTGTTATGAGTACTCAGTTTGAACAGAAACATAGCCCCCCCTTCCCAGAGTCAATATTAATAGTAAAATATTAATAAAAAAGTACTATTGATAAAATAAAAGATTTGGTCTAAAATCTGATTTGTTTACTGACTTAATTAGTGAGACAGCTGACAATTTAGTTAAAATGGTAGTGAGTATATTTTCTGAACTATGGGTCTGGAATTCGATTCCTGGCCTGGTAAAAATATTTATCAATGACGAGATTGGGGTTTCCACTTTTAGAGATGAATTAACAGAGAAGGAATTGGTATCTGTGTTCTAAAATTAAGTTTGTTTGTAAGACATGTGCTCATATAACCAGTAAGTTCAAGAAGTCTATGTTAATTAGCTCTAATTTAAAAGAAACAAATAATCAGATCTTCCTAGTGTTTAGTTATCACTCAATTGATTTCCTCCATCCTACCTCCAATACCTCAATCCCTACTATCTTCATACATGACTCAGAGTGAGAAGTTTAATCCTAATTTGATTCCTTCATGACATGAATGTTTTCATACACCACTAAGGGCCAGTCTTATGACTCCTGGATAAATATTAATCTGGTAGATAAATATTTCTATCTGATGGATAATTTAAAAGTGTGTCTTTTGACTGCCAGATAAAATGAAATTATCCATCAGATTTTTATCAGGAGGTTCAAGTACCTGATAACTTTTATCTGGAAGTTAAAATGATTGTTGCCATAGTGACACGTTGTTTTTAATTAGGTTTTGCTTATCAGAATCTGTTTTAGGTTAAAATCTTGGTTCAAATGTTTAGTAAGCACAGGCTCGGGCTCTAACTATATAAATTTAGAACATTTAATTCACACTTTTATATAAACTGACAAGCTATTTGTAGAGTTATATTAATAACAAATTATCAAAATGTGAGTGCAATAAATGAAATTTGGTTAACGTTGTACCCAACTATTGCCCTCATTTTGGCAGACACCAAAATTAGTACTTGCAAGACAACATAGCTTCTGCGCCCATGTGACGCCATCGGTTTCCTCGCACTTGTTTAGCCGCAATTATTTAACAAATATTGAGCATTGTCACCACTCGCTAGTTTGTAGCGGTATCAGCAGGGCCTATATGCATGCACCAGTAAAAACAGTACCAACCTTGGGTTTTCTGCATAAAAATATATTTATCTTACAGATAGCTATTCAGCAGATAAATTCAGTTCATAATACACATAAAATATTAAAGTGTCTGATAACCTTTATCTGGTAAATAGCTTTACCCTCCTGATAGCAATATTTATGCGGTAGTCATAAGACAGGCCCTAAGTTTGACTCCAATTCAAAGTGAGTGAATGGTGTGAAATATTTAGTTGGATTTTACCATTCATTACCAAGTATTAATAAACCATTTTGTTTAATCAAACAGAAATAACTAAAAGCCTAGATGCCTAAATGTAATAATGAGTATTTCATATATACCTGTGCCACAAGCAACCACCCTGTTGGCTAGGCCCCACTCATAGGCTTCTTTAGCTTTAATCGCTCGTCCAGTGAGTATTAAATCCAGAGCTCTTGACAAACCAACTATTGACTGCAGCCTGACGGTTCCTCCATCCATAAGTGGGACACCTAGAAAATGATTGATGTTTCATCATGAAAAGTCCAAACCTCAAACCATGTTTACTTAACTAGACATCACAACCAAATACATATTTCTGTTAATATGCTCCAGTGAATTCCACAAAACTTAGAGAGTCTTTCTCTATGCTAATGAACTTATGTTGAATATAGTTGAAAAGTAGTCCTGGACTTGAGAATCAAACCGAAAATATCTACCACTGAGTTATCCAGGATGTGTCTCATGCTTTGGGTCATTCCTACATCAATCTTGTCACGCACCGGTTTGTCCGTCAGGTAAGGGCTATTCTTTTGCTGTGCTTCGGTGGGTTGTTTGAGGTTTTATGGATTTGTACATCTTCTCTTCTGCAGCTTATGGGGCTAGACGGCTATTGCTGGCCTGAGATGCATCCTTGGTACATTCTTTGTGAGTGGCAGGAAATAATGGGAATTGATGAATGATAGAACGAGTTTGAAAGGATGATAGAGAGGGAGAGTATATGTGTGTGGAGGTGAATATTGTGATAAGTAAAGGGGAGAGGGAAGATAAAAGAGGGATAGACGTGTAGGGGTGTCGTCATGAGAGGCATGGGAAAAGGGCGTCATGTGATGGTGGAAAAAGAGGGGGTGGTAGATAGTAGATAAGGTGGAGTGACCTGGATATACCATAATTTTACTCTGTTGGAAGCTGGTACATTTTCACTTCCGGCTTGGAATTAATACTAATTTGTCTTGCTTCTAATAGATTAGCACATACCCTTCAAATGTTATTTTATGATATAATAAGTGTATATATCTATATTATTCTGTATTCACACTTTTTTTTATAATAATAATGAGTTCTAGTTTGATTTGGGGAACAGCGATCCTGTTGGAATGTGCTCGTATCGTTTACACCTGCCGGGTTGGTCATAATGAAACTGACATTCCTTTTTAACCATCTTTTTGGGGTGGTCATAAAAATATTGTGCAACATCATAGTTTACCATAGCTTTGTAAGGCATAATTTAGTTTAAGCAATGTCAGAGATTGGAGCTCAAACCTGATAAATCCCTTCTTGAAATACACAATTAGGATTCCCAATTCTTTTTATTGATATCTTTATAGTTGTGGTGGGTTGGGAGTACAATAGGAATTATGCATCAGAATTGTTTGAGAAAGGTGACCTGGTGGTCTAGGGGTAGGGTGTCAGACTTCTGTGCTGGCGGCCGGGGTTCAATCCTCGGTCCCGGCAAAGAT